>JAREIK010018107.1:1352500-1532220 GCA_029783825.1 Sapria himalayana | reverse complement strand
TTGTGATAATTAGACAACTAGACATGTTATTTTTAATCCAATATTTCATTAGTGAACAAAACACATAGAGATAAATTTTCTTTCTCAAGAAAAAGATTCATAAAAGATATTACTACAATATACATCCAGATAATAAAGCACAATCAATATTTTTATAAAATCTTGTAGATATCTCAACCTACCACTTACCTTTCTTTCCTCAAAGCTAGGATTATAGAATTGTATAAACTAACTTAATAGAAAATATAATTTTTATATAATTTTTTCATATTTTATATTTTTCATGAGAACATCCAACCTGTATGGTATCTCGATCATATTGCTTAGTATATAAAAATATGAGTTGTATATTATTCATTATCGAGTATTATTATTTTTATTATGTTAGTTAAATCTAATAATTCAAAATTAAGTATAATAGTTATAACGAATCTTCGAGTATAAAGATTAATATCATATTTGAAGATGATTATTATTTTATCCAATTATCTAATAATAAGCAACGGAATGATCTATCAACTACAGTACACGTTGTTAAATACTTAGATATCAATTATTATTTTATTGTGACCAAGATAATTTAAAAAATTTAGACATTAAATTAATAAAATTATATGAATTTATCTTTCTCATGCAATCTCAAAACACATTAATTATTAACTCATATAATATCTCAAATTCATAAGTATACTTTTTCTATGAATATTAATATTATCCAACACTCATATCATGAGTATTACATTACCTTTTGCTATTTTAAAATTCTAATTTTATTTTCAAAGATGTTTTTTTAGTTTAAATTTGAGAATGTATGTGATATTTATTTTTATGTATTTTAATTTATATTATAATTTTAAATTTTTTTTAAAAAAAAATTTCATAATTTCAAATATTATATTATACAATTATTTAGATATACATATATATATAATATACACACACGTGCAGTCTGCCTACACACACACACACACACACACACACTACTACTACCTATGCCATATAGGGACTAGGGGTAGCCTACCCCGAGTAGAGAGGCAGGCTACAGTTACACCTGCAAGCACATACGCTGCAGGCATGGCAAGGGCAGCCTAGGGCCCTACCCCTAGGGCCTGGACTGTGGCACGTAGCCTAAACCTGAACTCGCAGGCCTACAGTCCAGGGCTTGGACATGATATTCTGCCTTTGTTCCCTCATCCCTGGACCAGCCTTGAACTCACTGCCCATCATGATGACATACGTGGGCCACAATAAACTGGGAAGTGCCAGCTCAGCATGACCCGTTAGACATCTCTAAACAAGATGGAAAGAACAATTCTTGAAATATTTCATTTACACTCAGACCATCATTTCACTACAAACCAGAACTTGAAAGAGCCAACTTTTTTGTCTATATCTCATAATTATCACTGTGTTGAAACATTCTTCAAGAGGCAGAGTTCCATAAGCTTCTTTGAAAGAGAAAAAGAGGCTGGCATGGAATCAAGAGAGAGACAGAAAAGCTCGATTACAATGTTTCATACTGTATAAATCGGCACACACCAAGAGCCTATATGCTTGAAATAATTATCAAGTGCTGCATCATGAACAGTGATAACTTACTTTTCAAAATATTAAACCTATGAATTAGACTATTCACACCACTAGAGAAGCTACCCATAATCTACTGACTATTACAGTTATAATATCTAAAAATATTATAAGAGACTTCTCTAGACCAACTATAAATGTATCCTAGTCCTTTAGGCATTGTAACCCTTTGAATTTATCCGGTTAATTTGGACTCATGTGTGTACAGAGATTATATTATACTGAAAGAATTAATTATTATTTATTTTTGCTAGATGTATCCAAGCACAAATAATAAAACTATATTTGTACAGAGACTATAAATGTATCCAAGTACAAATAATCACATCATTAATAATTATTATTTTTTTTACTTTTTTAGTAATTGAGTTTGTAAAACTATAGCCAATAATAAAAACTATATCCCAAATTACTTTTTAGTAATTTGTGTAAGATTAAACTAGTGAGTTTAATCTTACACAAATATTAACACATCGGATCTTATAAAAATTTTAAAGCTATAATATTTAAGCAAATATAATATTAAGATAAGTGATCACCTTGAAATTCTCAATGTTAGATACATAAATTAAAGACCATGTCTTAGTACAATTCAAAGTACATATGTTTATAAGTAATATGTCTTCGGCTTGATTGTCATCAATACAACATCTTTAATTTTTTTTAAAAAAATTATCAAGATATTAACTTCTTTCAGACTTCACGCTAAGTGGGAAACTTGTGCATTAGGTAAAACATCTATTTTAACTAAATTTAATAGAGTTTAAATAGTCATGAGAATGAGACTCTAAACATCCCTCTAAACTTACACGAGGAGAATGTCACATTAGACCATTAATTAGCCTTATTCAAAATTATATGATGTTGTAGATTATTATATTGATCTGTATCATTTGATTTCTATTGGGAAAAGAATTTGATATAAATGCTTTATGATCTAGTTTTAATACCAAATCTTAAGTTGCAGACCTTCTTGGATACCAGATATTAGGTTGTGCTTTAACTTGATATCGAGTATACCTCAATATCAAATTCAAGGATTCAAGTGTTCGAGAGATGAAGATTTAGGATCTCAAGAAGGGTTGAAGACAACTCATACAGAAGAAATCACATATGCACACACACATAAAATCTAGGAAGAAAAGGAAAAATACATAATTGCAAAAGAAAAACTTTCACTATAATTTGAGATTGTTAGAATATATCACGTTGCTCTCTCATATCGTCTTCTCTACTTTCTATTAAATTTATAAATAATTAAATAATTTTTTTAACTTAACACTTAAATTCCGACATCACATCTCATGTCACAACTTTATTAATGTCATGATACTAAATGATAAGGTAATGACTTAAATCATTAAGTCAACCAATTGCGTCAACGAATACATGTTGAGACTACAATGATATCACAATACCACAAAATAAATCACAATTGCATTCTTGTCACGACATCACAGAATATGATCATCATACCAAGACACATGTTATAGTTTCATTTGAATTGTAACTTCACAATACATATCGACTCCAAAATACATATTACAGCTTCAATTAAGCTTATGTCTCAACTTCACAAAATAATTCATGACTCCAAAATACATGTCAGTTGTCACAACTTCACAAAATAATTCATGACTCCAAAATACATGTTACAACTTCATTCAAATCTCGATACCAAAAAAATAAAATCACGACTTCATTCAGATTGTAACTCCACAAGTCATGTTGCAACATCGAATACATATTCTTTCGATCACAAACACTAAAAACAAACTGCAACTCCATTCAGATTGTGACTTCACAGTTTCAATAATGACTCCAAACCCTAGTTACAGCTTTAAAAGTATGGGTTAATTCTAATATTTTCTTTCTTAAAAAAATAAAATCATGCTTAACAACGTATCAAATTGGTTTATTTTCATATTTACTTCTTATTTTATTTTGTTTCCTTATCTTAACTATATTAGAATACTCTAATCTTATTATGAGATAATTTGCTTTATGGATTGCAAAGAGTTTTATATAGCCCAAATCAATCTTCAATAGTTTGGTTCAACATGATTTTAAGGACAATGTTTATTTGGTTGCATAGATATATTTCTCACTCTTCTTGTTATTAGATTAGTTTTTATAAAATGATTATTTATTTTATTAGTTTATTTTAATGAAGTCGTTATTAGTAAAGAAAAAAAAATTAAGAAGCAACTAATCATTAAGAGATCAAATTAATTTTATCATTTTGTCTCATTCATCTATCATTTTAATTTATGGAAGCACATCAGATGAGATGCATCAACAATTCACAACTAAACAAAGAGAAATACTTTTAGGGATGATCTATCCACATTCACTGAAAGATATCATTTCTATTTTAGAAAACAAATTATAAGCAACTAATCATAAATATATGATCTAAAACAAATATTAATATTACTCATAATTATTTTATTTTCTTTGTTTCTTACTAGTATAACTAGTGTTATCAAAGTGAATGAATAACTTTTTCAATCATATATATTAGAAATTGGTATTGAGCTAAATTCATCCCAAAAAGCTAACTCAAAAAAAGATTGAACTCATTACTCATTTCATATATTAACATCATAAAACCTCAAAAAAAAATTCAATATTAATTATATCTCAAATCCCCCCTCGCAAACAGGGTTGAACATTTAGAAATTGAATTTTGTAGGAATAGAGATCAGTAAGTGCCAACCTAACATGGCTCTTTGAATACCTCTAAACAAAGATAGCCCGTAGCAAACTACAACCCAAAAAAATAGTCAAAAAAGCAAGTAAACCCAACTTAACATAGGCTACATGCCTAGCAGGTGAGGCACGGTATGTAGCATTGGCCCATGGCTTGTGCCACATTTTATATTTGGGATTGATTTACAATGGTTGCTTATAGCTTACAGTCAACAAGACAGAAGCCTTTTAGAGTCATGTCAACAATGACTATAGTAGGGAAAAAAATAAAATAAAATACTTAGCCATTCTAAGCCATTGAATTTCATCATATGGATTTCTGGCAAAAATCCAACAATAATCAAATTTCTATTCAAATATCAAAAAAAATAAATATAATACACACACACACACACACACACACACATATATATATAAAATATAAATAACAGATTAATATATTTTATTTTTTACATATTTATCTGTAATCTCTTCTCTCATTTTTGTTTCTCTTTTTCTAAAATCACAACATTAACTAGTAGCAATGTTTTTTTTAATAATTTATTTTTAATTTGAAATTAATTTATAATTTTTTGCTTTGGCAAAATAAATTTTGATAAAGAGGTAATAAAGTAATTATATTTATAATATTATTACTTGATGGCCACATAGAGGTATACATTGCATATTTATTTATTTCAAGTAATTTTTTAAGTTAATTTAATTTTAAAATTTTAATAAAATGATGTTAAAATAATTTTTTACAACTCAAAAATAATAAAAATTTTAACAAGATTATTAAAATAGAAAATAATAATATTATAAAAATAAAAATAATATTAAACATAAATAACAACAATCCAACTGAAACGTCGAAGACTTAGTTATCTCATGGGGCTTCAACCCAAGCACATAAATAATCTAAGAATAAATAAACATCAATAGTATAAACATACTTAAAATAATTAAAAAAATAAGAGTAACAAAGAAAATTTAACATATTTTTCATATACTAGTGATAATTAAATAACCTAAGAATATATATTATAAAAAATATATATATATAGAAGTACTAGTTATATGGACACATTGAGAGATATATTAATCAATATACTAAAAAATATAATAAATTATATCTCAAGAAAACTCAACTTAGTAACAGGATCTTTTAAATTAGATCAACTTTAAACTTCAGATAAAATAATCCCTCTCATTTTCTGTCATGAGTATGCAAGGGATGACATAATGACAATTTTTATTGCAAGCACGACTCTTCCAATTAAATTTTTGGAGAATCCTATAATACTTTATCATTTGCACAAATACATTCAGCTCATTTTTAGAGAATCCTATAATGACATAATTAAAAATTATAAAATAAAAATAATTAATAATTCATTAACTTAGAATACAAATGGATGTAATCTCTAATCTCTATAACGTCTGACATTTAAACTAGTTAAGAAAATAATAAATTTGATTGCGTACGTGACCACCCTATTTATTGATTTTAAATGAAAACTAAATTAAAAATATATTAGGATCTATAAGATCTTCTATCCTCATGATGATCCACCTTTTTGAGTGTCCGACAATAATCTTATATTCAAAATAAAATTTTTAACATAACATTCAAAAATATTTCAAATAAGTATAAAAATTAATATGTTTGTGATAAGCATTAGGTAATTTATTATATAAAATTTTTCATGTTAATATATATGTTATATAATTAATTTAATAGTATAAGTGAAAATAAAAATAATTTCTCATATATCAAACGATACAACAAATATACCAAAATACCTTAAGACATTATATAGACTAAAAGAGTTTGAAGCTCAATGTAAGTCAACAAGTCTCAAAAAAAATAATTCAAACAAATGTCAGAAACCCATTGAAATTATACATGTCTCATGTTAGAAATTAGATTCATGCATTGGATACCAACATGTAATATCTGACCATGTTAATAATAAAAAAAATTAATAATTCATCAATCAAACTAAAAGATAAAATTTCATTTATAAAATTATTTACGATCTTCATACTTGAGATTGGGAATATGTATTCAGTATGTATACTTTCATAACATGCATTACACTTATAAACATATGCAACATTAGTAGTCTATTAACAAATATAAAAAAAAACTCAAATTCTAGTATACTAATTATGGAAATGGAAAAAATATATTTTAAATATTAGTCCTATATTTATCTCTTTATAACATCGATATTTGTATGGATCCATGAGTTCAAGTAAAAAGGATACAGAATACTATAAATATATATTCATCTACATGAGCTAGCAACAAAAACCTAAAGAAAGGATTTACATATAATTAGATAATTTATTTAAATATTATAATAATATGTATAAAATTTTTCGAGAGTCTTTGAGTATAGATATGGATAGTATATTTGAAGATGAAGACTTTTTGATTTAGTTAACTATGAGCAAATAATGAGATAGCTCTGTTAAATATAAACAAGCTATCAAAATAGTTAGATATTAATTAATGCCCGATTATATTTCATAATGATAATAAAAATTTTAATATATTGAATTAATATAAATTATATAAATTCATATTTTTCGTGCTATTTAAAATAGCACGGGATTTACTGACCATCCAGTATCTTGTGTAGCATCAGAATCTATTTTTTTGTGATTATAAATATGATTTCAGATATGAAGTATGAACAGTATGCTAAAACCAGATATCATTGAAATAATTTTTTACTTAAAAAATTAAAAGAATTAAATGATGAGCCTTCAAAATAAAACAAAACTATATAATTTAATTGATAATACAACACACAAAAATGAGAATGTTATTATTGAGACTGAATTTTGACAATCCAGCCCATACAAACTGATTTTGTTATTCAAAATTTGTATTTTTCATTTTATATATATTTTCAAAATGTATGCCAGGGACCAGGCAACAACTACCTATATTATCCCGAACTAGCCTGACTCAACATGACCTAGCATGACTAACTACCCTAACTGGGCCATCAGGCCATGTCGAACCTATCTCTATCAATCCCATGTTGGCACAGCACACCCTATTAGAGAAACCATGCAATATTCAACATAACACTGTGACATGATCAACCCACTATAATTCATATAATGTCAACCCAACACGACCTAGTTGATATCGCTAATTGACAATGTAACCTAAGAAAAAATATGACATATTAGCCCAATTCCCAACACAACCCATTTATCACATATACCAATACTTTTATTATGATAAATTACTTCAATCTTAAAAAATATGAAAATAGGATTTTAACATTTTATGTGAGCTCAAAAACTAAACAATTACATAATATATACTACATCTTCAAGATCATCACGAAGAATAATATTCTTCACTTAACTAATATATTATTCATATGTAAAAATTTGCAAATAATATGAATATTTGAACTAAGATCATCTTCATAATAATAAAAAAATAGTGCCATCACAATCAATTCTAAAAATTTATATAAATCCTCTAATAATTAGTTTTGCATTTAGAAAATCTACCTTTTCATCATGACTAATTTTCATAATAAAAATAAACACATACCTCCAACAAATATCTATGTATTAATTCACTTATTCCATTAGAATGAAAAATATTAATGATTTTCACTATAATCTAATTTCATCATGAACAATATAATACCTCATAAAAATAATTGACTATCCTAATATCATCAAGAAAAAAAATAAGAGACAAAAATAAAAAATATATGAATATGATAAAATTTATAAAATAAAATATGGAATACAACTTTATTTCTTTCAGAGACCAGTTTAATTATCAAGATCATAAGAATTAATTGCAAGCTCTTTTAATTTTAAAGAAATTTTTTTTTATTTCTAAGCAAGTCGCACATATTTCCTTCTCCTATAGTAAATGTAAAAACATGGTGATCAAATATTTCAACTCCCAACTCATTTAAAGTAAAGTGTTGAGTATTTTTCCATACCTCATCTACTCTATATGAAAATTATTTTTCCAAAATATTTTAATATCATAATGAGAAATAAAAAAAACAAAAATAAAAAATAAATGAATACGATAAAATATATAAATTAAAGTGTTGAGTATAACTTTATTTGTTCAAGAAAATAATCACAACATCAAAATCAAAAAATCAATTACAAAATCTTCTGATTTATAGAGAAATTTTTTTTGTACTATTCAAGTTGCCCATGTATCCTATAATAAATATAAAAACTTGAGTGATCAAGTATCTCAATTCCCAAATCATTTTGAGTAGAATAGATCCAGAAGTTACTACCTCATCTATCTAAACTAGGAAAAAAATTATTTTTCAAGAAAATTTTATTCTCTTCAAAATTAACTTATTCTATACATATTAATAGATATGATAATTCATGAAAATAATCATTATAATATGATCCAATAAGTTAGAAAAAAATTACAGAATAATAATCTCTCCGAGTTGGAGTGCCAAAATGAATTTCAAAAAAATAATGTAGAGCAAGAGATTCAAATATTACTTCTAAATCTTTACTTTTAAATAAGAAGTTTAGCTCAAAAAAAAATATCAACATTAACTAGTATGTTACCATTGATATCATCGTATAAAGGCCTAAAGAAAAATCCTAAACAAAATAAATAAATTTCAAAAACTTTGTAATTAAGTTAAATAATTTTTTTTAAATACAAAATCTACATGAGCACACAATATGAGATAATTGAGAAGGGCATTCAATTAATAATGTTGTTGCTAGTTAGAAGTATAACTCTTCAAAAACATATTGGAATATTTCTACTATTAAAAAATATTTTAATTATCTAAACTAAATATATATTTTTTTGCAATCATTATTTTGTAACAATATGCTATCACAAAAAATTTGATAAAAAATAACATGATCAATATCATAAATGTTAAAATTATCATACATATATTTTAAAATATTATCACTTATAATATTTATGATTTTATTTAATATATTTTCAATTCTTTTATGACAGTTAAAAATAGAAAAAATTTAAAACTTTTAAAAAAAAAATTCAAGTAAAATAAATATAATAATAAATAAAAATGACAAAGTATTTTGAGTAATATTAAGTTAACTCTACTAAATTATCAAGCATCAAAATGAATCAGATAGAATATATCATTACTCACATACTTCTAAAAAAATAAGATAAGAAACTTTTACATGTTTTCCTATCTAATAAATATCACAATCAAATATAAAGATAACAATAATATTAAGATTCAAAATTTTCAATACAACCAAAAATAGACAACAAAGAAATCATGAACAAACAAAAGATGAATTATACTCAAACACCTGGTATGATTCATAATAAAAAAGAAAGCATAAAGTCATCATGCTTAGTCCCAAAAAAATTTTATTAAAATCTTATGATTTAACAAAATAATATCAATTATAGATAAATTGATATTAAAATCAAATTTTTTAATAAATAACATACCAAAATAAATTATTTAAACACTAAAGAATAAATAAAATTCAAGACAAAAATAAAATATTAAATTTAAATATTATCACAACTAAGTAATTTAGATATTTATTATTAATAAAAAAATAAGTAAAAAATAATAAATAATGAGATATTACTTGCGATATAATTATTTACTTTTGAGTCAATTACTCATGAGTCAGGGGTAGGAAAAAGAGTTATAATAGTAAGAAGTGAAAAGTATATGTCACTTCCCTTACTAGGAAGAAAATTTACATATTCCTCTATGGCTCTATTGCAAGGGTCACAATGGAAAATATAGATAAGCTCCCTAAATAAATCTAGTAATCAATTTATCTTACTCGATAATCTATATTATAATAAGTCTTCCCTCTGAAAATAACTATCAAAAAATCTTGCTAGTATGACTATTCTTCCTATAATATTTCAACATTCTGAAGATTTTTTAAAGCTGCTTCTACCATGACTAATAGTATGGTATTCACCATATCTCCAAGGCACGCAATACAAGACATCTCTCCAATGGGTCTCTGTCTACCCTATCCAAAAAAATATTGTATTGTCCAATGATAAAATTCTATTAGGGACGTACAAGAATAATCACTCATAATTTAGCTTCAAACCCATGCCAAACTATCAGGAATAAAATATAATAATATCATGCTGAAAGAAAGTTCTCTCTCTTCCCAATAACCATGTCTACCTATACTAAGAACACTTGCAAAAACTAGATAGTTCATTGTGTGAACAGAATAGAGTGAGTAGTAATATATTTCAACTCTCTTGGCTCCTCAAATCTGAATATCATTAACTAGAATATCACATCATATATCTATGTAGACGTTGATAAATATAAAAATATTACAAGTTCACATTACATTTTTTTTGTAATACAAAAAGTAAAAAATTGAAAATTTCTGTGGATTGTCATAATTCAATTAATAATTATGAATCATTCAATAATCATGCCCAATTCACATCATCGCTAAAAGAACTACAAGTGAACTCCAAGAGCTTATTATGTATAGTTCCTCTATCACAATTTCAACATGTTAATAACTAAATTTATTCTCCATCTAATAGCGTAGCAAGTTAATATCACAAGAACACATGTACACCACATTATAAATACAATAAAATACCCCAGCAACCATGATACATTGTCACGTGTACATCACACTATAAATACAATAATTTACCCCATCAACTATACTAGATTGTCACATATACATCACACTACACATGACATTGCAACACAGTCACACCACAATGTACTACACTATCACACCACAATGCACCACACTATCACACCACAATGCACCACACATTCACACCACAATACACCACACTATCACACCACAATGCACCACATTGTCACACAACAATGCACTTCATTCTCACACCATGTTGCATCTCAATATCACATGTGAACCACACAACTCCATAACACGACACACTATCGCACTCTCCTAAATCACACACATTATCATGCAAAGTTATGAAAGGCGCGCCTGAGGCGTGCCTAAAGCTCAGGCACCACCACTCCAGAGAAAAATGCCTCGCTTCAGGCGAGGCGCAGGCGGGTGAGGCGCAGCGGGCAAGGAAGCACGGATACGTGTCCGATACGCCACGTGACGTATCGGAAGGTGGCGTATAGGACATCCAGTGGGCGGGCAGAGGGCAGAGGGCAGGCACGATTTGAGGGGGAGAGACAGGGGGCGAGCGCGAATTGAGGGGTGAGGCAAGGGGCGGGTACGAATTAAGGGGGGAAGGCAAAGGACTGGCGGGAATTGAGGGGGAGGCAGGCGAGCGGGAATTGAGGGGGAGAAGGCAGGGGGCAGGCGAGAATTGAGGGGAAGGTAGGCGGGTAGAAATTGAGGAATGAGGCAAGCGGACGGGAATTGAGGGGGGAGGCAGGCGGGAGGGAATTGAGGGGGGAGGCAGGCGGGCGGGAATTGAGGGGGGAAGCAGGCGGGAGGAAATTGAGGGAGGAGGCAGGCGGATGGGAATTGAGGGGGGAGGCAGGCAGACGGGAATTGAGAGGGGAGGCAGGCGGACGGGAATTGAGAGGGGAGGCAGGCGGACGGGAATTGAGGGGGAATGTAGGCGGGCGGTAAAATAAAATAAAATATTTTAATAAAATAAAATAAAATATTTTTATTTTATAAAATAAAAAAATATATTTTTATATAATATAAGATAATTTTAAAATATTATTTTATAAAATAAAATAATTATAAATATTATCTTATAAAATAAAATAAAATATTTTTATTTTATAAAATAAAAATATATTTATTTATTTTATAAACTAAAATATTTTAATTTAATTTATTTTATTTTATAAAATACTTAATATTTATAAAGAAAATAATTTTTATTTTAATTTTATTTTTTTTATCATGACGTATCCTAACCGTATCCGTATCCTAGTTTTTTAGAATTTACTGTGTCCCCGTATCCTATCGTGTCTTATCCCCATGTCCGTGTCCGTGCTAAACCAAGCAAAATACAAACACTAACACCAAAATCAAAGTCAAGACCATCTAACTCTAAACATACTCATACTCTTGCTTTGATTGATGAAGATGAAGAGATGATCTATTCATCGGGAGAGGAAGATAAAGAAAAGTGAGAGGGACAGATTGATGATGGGATGATATTGATGAAGACTTTTCTTGATTTAGATTTGATGTAGATACATGAGTGTTTATTTTGTTTTAAAACTTTAAATATTTATTATTTTGTTTTGAAACTTTGAATATTTGTTATTTTATTTTGAAACTTTGAATGTTTGGATGATGGGAACACTATTAATATTTGATTTTTATCTTTAATATTCTTTGGTTTATTATTAGATGAAAATTAAAGACTATATTTAGTAAAATATATAATTTTTATGTGTATTGGGTTAGGTGCGCCTCAAATAAAAAAGCTCGCGCCTCAAGTGCGCCTTGAGGCCCCAAAAGGCTTTTGTGCCTCAGTGCGCCTTGCGCCTTTAATAACTATATTATCATGCACACATTGCACATACACCTCACATCTAGCACGCGCACACATGTACACCACACACATCCCTTTGCACACACTACACTGCTCCATAACACACTAAGCACATCACATGCTTGTGCAATGCACCACTCATGTCTAACACACACACATGCACCCACCTATCATACAACATGCATGTCTCCCCATCAATTTCCCGACATGTCCTAGAAATTGATACAAAAATAAAATGAAAAAATCCAATTCTAATATTATGTAAAAGCTAAATACTCAAAAAATAATACCTACATAAAATAAAACTCATAAATAAAAAGAAAATTAGAATCTTATATATAAAAAAAATTAAGACAAATCATAGTTTAGGTAATCCCGTCGGTAAAACATAAAACAAAAAAGAATTATAACAATCATTGATTAAAACTCTACTAAGTATGGAGAATGTGAGACTTGCATGGTTTAATTGACATCCAACAATAATGTTTATTTCTATAATTGAAAATTTGAAATTAATTTTATATTTTCATTTATTATTTTTCTCATAAATCAACTAAGATAACAATTTGTATACATAAAATTTTTAAAAAAATTATTTTTCTCACTTAAGAATCTACATAAGATTACCTCAAATTGTGCAATTTGTTTATTTCGCATAAATCATTTAAATTAGATTTCATTGATCACAAATTATTAAATGAATGTTACAAACACCAAGATTATGAAGAGAACGTAACCACATAAACTAACAATAAAAGCATGGACACATAGGCAATACCAACTTGGGGTTTTACGGAGAAGATAACCACATCGCTATCTTTAACTACCTATTTCAATCAATAAGAATCCATATTAATGCCTTCTCAAAAACAAATCTAAAAAAAATAAAATGAAAATCATCCTTAAAGAAGAAACTCAATGTACAAAAAAAAACAAATTAATCCAAAAAAATAGTGCACAAGTATTAGTTGTATTTTAAAATACAATATGATAATAGTACTCCAAGAATTGAGTGCCCAAACAACTATGTTGATAATCCAAACCTATCCATTCCATTTGAGGCAGCTGATTTTGTGTAGTTAGCACCTCAAATGATAAGCAAAGACATTCTCTAGTCAATACTACCATTTTAAGGGCTTATTTGATAAACTGAAAAAATTAATACTAAAAAATAAATACTAAAAAAATTAAATACTGAATTTTATAATTGTTGAATTTGTATTGTAAAACTGTTTGATAAGTTACTGAAAATTGAATGTTGAAAATAAATATATTATTTGATAACTGTAAATGCTGAATACTGAAAATTATATGTTTTATATATTTACCTTTATTATCATTGTATTACATATTATCTAAAATAAATAAAATTTCTAATAATATTTTATTTTTTACTATAATTATTAATTATTATTTAAAATAAAATCATTAAAAATATATCTATAAATAAATAATAATATCCAAAAAAATAAATATTTTTAAAAAATAACCAATATAATTTAAACTATTTAAAATTATATAAACTTTTAATATAAAAATAAAAATTAATAAGGAACTAGTTGATTTACGATTTTCTCTCTTAAATTAATCATGAAAGAGTATTAATATTAGTGTTTGTGGTGGTAGAGAAAGGAGCAAAAAAAGGCAAATTTAAAAATTAAACTGTAGCGTAAATGAGAAAACAAAAAGAAAAAAAAATAAAACAATTATTTAAAATTTTTACATTCAACAATAAGTAGGCCTCTGCCTACTTTTTATTTTCAATGATTTTTCATTTAAATTTTTAATTAAGTTATCCCTGAAAATTTTTATCAAACTTATTGAATATAAAAATTTTTAATGATTTAAAATTTTTTAATGATTTATCAAACAGACCCTATGTTTCACATGTAATGGAAGAAACAACTTTGTGAGTGATTTCTCTGTATTTCAAGTACTAGTCTAGAACAATAAACAAAAAACATACATGCTCAAAAGATTCATATTTTTCTTTTTGAGTGATTCATTTGTTTTATTATGTAATCTACCAAATATTTTTCATTATAATCATGTCTCATTTATTTTATTTTCATTATAGAATTGGTCTTGTGAATACTTGTCTCGACAACAAATTTCAAAATAATTTGGGCCCTAAAATTCTAAAAATGTTTTTCTTACTATGGTTATCAATATATTGTATAAAATATTAACCAAAACTAACATAATTTCATAAATTTCAAAAAATATATATACAAAACACATTGAGAAGAAAAAAAAATAAAAATTGTATTAACCATTCATTAAGACATTAACAAGATGACATGTGACAATAACAATCAATCTATCATGTATCTTCACTTTGATGAAGTGACAATCTAGCTATAAATATTTTCTTTGTTAATAAAAAGCTAGATTAAAATTATGAGTATGTTGTCAATTATCTAATTGTCATAGACTAAGAAATAAATAAAAAATTTCTCCAACAAGTATTTGATTAAAATATATTAGCATGTCATTATACTAATAGTCATACTTGATTCTACACAACAATTTTCCCCTTACAAGAATCAAAATCATCAACTAAAAAATCATAAAAATCAATTATTGATCTCCTACCTATGTAAGCAAGAGTCCAACTAGAATCTAAACAATAAATCAACTATGCACAATCACAACCTATAAATGAAACACTAAGGCTTAGAGACTTCTTCACACATTAGAGCATATAAAGAATAACATTTAAATGCATTTATCATAACTAATAACACTCAACAAAGTATAGCTAATATGCTAAATAACAAATAATAAAGTTTCATCATAATTTTCTTAAAATTAGTAGGGCTAGCATAAATATGTGTTAGCAGTAAGCCAGCAACATCTAACCGAGCTCAATCATTATTTCTATTAATACACAAACTAAAACCTCTCCAAAATATTTATTTCAAAATTGTAAAGAGACAACCATCTCTTTATGATTGTATGCAACATTGATCTCAACAAAGTATCAGAGCCTATCAAAATTCATCATCTAAAGCTATATATGAAGTAACTCATCAAAACTGAGTAGGATCTAATCTATCATCTCAAGTAATTACAATGTCATACATACAAACCAAAATGAAATGACATTGCATGTGAACTTATACAACAAAAAAATCAAATGCATAAGTAATCAAATTAAAACTATTTTACTCAAGAATATGTAGAACTAAGATCTCAAGTACTTATTGAAGACGACAATTAATTCCACAATTTACAAGCTAAATCAATCATCTGTACATTAAAATGTTGGTGACTAGTTCATATGTGTCTTTTCCAAATCTTCTCAAAAGAAAATTATTATTCACATTCAATTGACAAATTAACAATGCATAAGAAGTTACAAATAACATAGTCATGATTAGGATCACCTTTTCATTGCCACAAAAAAAATGTTCTATATACTGAGTGAAACTTTGATCATAAAAAAAGGTTTGGGCTGATTTATATTATCATTGAAATCAATCTTCACAATGATACCTACATTAGCTCAACTAGAAACATTTTTTAAATATAGGATGTTAATTAAGTTATAGAGTGAAAAATATTGATCTCTCCCAATATGATTTATTACTTACATTGCCCTAGAAGAGATGATATCGCAAGGGGATGAATGTCCTGATGTGATGAGAAAAACTAGCAAACTAGTATAAAAAGTAAAAAAATTGAGTGAGTGACAAATTTTATGAAATCAAATGACAAATTACTATTTATTTCGGATGATAATTAAAAAATCAAAAACAATAAATTTATCTACAAGATTATCATACTTCATAGCAAACTAATCCATAAAAAACATGATATATTACCTCCTAGTATAAACTCCAATACGAATTATTCAATCTCTAATACCCAATACTTAACAAATCAAGTTGAATATGAAGTATGAACAATAGATTAAACAAAATTATAGAATATAAAAGCTCTCATAAATTAAAATTCACATGAGCAATCTTAAGCCAAATTGAATGATGAATACCTCTCACTAGAAATTCTTTCAATATCATTTGCATGAAGTTCATCTTCTTTCAAAGATATTGAATAAAGAATTTATTACAGAAACATTTTGACAATAAATATCTACAATCTCACATATAAATAAAAAGATGATTGTTTCAAATTTCCTATAGAAATTCTAGTCAAACTCAAAAGAGATTGAATTTTTTACAACTCATTAGACCCAATGACATGCATCAAATAAAATACAAAATTTTATTTTAAATAATACAACATTAATACTCCCTACTAAAATTATCATACGTAAATAATACTTATATTCTCTTTTAATAAAAAAAATAACCATAGAATGTAAACTTGAATGTTCTAGATGTCATTTTCTAACATTAGAGAAAGATGTCAAGACAATCAAGTGCAAGTAAGTACTTAAAAAACTCAATAAGCTATACTAAAAATCTTTTATCTTGTATATAATATTTGAAATGGTACTAAACACGAGTAAGTTAAAAAAAAATTAATTAATCAAATAATTTATGAATATTTGATTATTAAAATATATTTATGTCATTTAATAGTAACACATAATATAAAAGTTGAGTTTCAAGAATTTTAATCGAATATTTACTCTCTTGACTATCATAATTTATGATAATGTACTTGAACAAGAAATCAAGTACATCATCTTATACTCAATATAATAAATGCTTGAGTTACTAACATTATACTCACATGTAATGCCATTTTTTATTATTTAAATTTTATTATTAAATTATATTTTATATCGGTTATGAAAATATATCATCGTCGTCAAACAAGTTGTATCTCAATTATTTTGGGTCAACTATAAAAATAATATCTTTCCAATCAATTTTGTTAAAAATCATATTTATCATCAATATTTTAGGTGTTAAATCATTTTTTATAATTTCTACATTATTAATCTTAGATATGCCGTTTATTCTTTTTTTTTCTTTTCATTCAAATAATCTCATACTCCATAGCAAGTGTACTAAGAAATTATATTGAACATGAACAAATCATCTCATATGATTTTTTCTTATCTTATTATCTATTCAAGTTATTTTTAATTTTTTTAATAATTTTTTTATAATTTTATAATTCTTAATCTTACCACATATTTATATTAGTACTATCACAATTATCATACTTATCAATTGAATATGTTATTTTTTGATCATCTATTATTCACTTCCATATAATATCATTACTCATATAAATGTTTTATCAAATTTTTTCTTCAATCTATTTGATACTCATCTATCATAAAGAACCTTTGATGCAACTCTCTATTTGATCCATTCTAACTTAATCTCATCCAATATATTCTTGTCAATCTCTTTATCTTTTCTTAATATAAAACATAAATACTTAAAATTATTAATATTTAATATTTTTTTCTTTCTTATTTTTATTATCACATCATTATCACTCTTAATATAATTAAAATATAAATATTATCATGTCATTATAACTCTTAATCTTATTCAATATCACATCATTATTATTTTTATTATCATATATTTCATATATTTTGTCTTGCTAAGACTAATTCTAAATTCTTTAGACTCAAGTATGACCCTCTAAATTTTTAGTTTCCTACCTAATTATTCTTTAATCTCATTAACCAACAATATGTTATCTACAAATAACAAATATCAAGACATATCTTCTTAAAGATTTCTTATCAATTCATTCATAATTAATATAAAAATATAAAAACTGATGATAATCTATAATATAGTTTCACAACTATTAGAAACTCATGAATAACAACTTAAACCAATCTAATTCTAGACACAGCATTCATTATGTACCGATTTAACATAAATTCAAATTAATTCTCTTAAATCTATATGTTATATCATTTTTTTCCAAATTTGTATAGTATAACTCATGAATTTTGTATATTGATTCTTATTATAATCATAAGTATTTCATTAATTCTTCTTAAATAAAAATTATAATATTTTAATTTTTATCTTTATTTATAAGGTATCTTTTTTATATTTATGATCTTGTAAAACAACCTAGTTAATCATATCGTATCTTTTTCCCCCATGACTATCTAAACTTCAATAAATATTTTGTCAAGCCCTATGAATTTTTTGACATTTATTTTTCTTAGAAGCTTCAATAAGTATTTTCTTGGCTTTACATTACCTAAGAACCTAATAAAATAACACATAAAAACTATATGAGGAATACATAACTCTCGATGTCTTGGTATTGGTTCTTAACAATACTTCCACTTAAGATAAAATAATAAAACTTCATACTAATAAAATATCAAAATCATAGTTGTTAAAAGTATAATTGTATAAAGCATACAAAGATGAAAAGCCTAGACAACACATGAGGTACAACTTCCATAGATAGGTGCATACCTTTTAATAATTTCTTTTATTTATTTAATTTAAATTTTACAAATTTAAATCATATTTAATAATTCTTTATTAGAATAAAGTATAGATATCATTAAATAGTCTCAAATTCAATTAAATTAATAGAAAATATTTATTATTCAATGAGTTGGTGTTGGCTATTGGGTGTACTGAGTTCGGTTGGGTTTTCTTAGGATACAACCCATGCACAGCATCGTGCCTAGGCACTAGCCCATAACAAGCCCATGCTAGTTGCCTTGTGGTTGTGGCTCCTACCTGGCAAGCCTAAGGACACACCCTCCTTTATCCACCTCTCCTCAATTAACCAAACCTCATCTTATGAACAAACCTAAGGACTTTGTTTTTTAGCTATTTGACAAAAGCATATTTGCATTCCACCTTTAGGATATATGTTTTTTTTTTACATAACCTATTACCTAATTTTAAATTTTTTTTTGTTAAATAAAAGTACAAATATTTGAGCTTTTCTAAATTAAAAAAATAAATAAATTCAAAATTTTGTTTATATACCTCAAAGCCTGATGCAACCCTAGTTAGCTCATCCCGACATAACTCAATCCTTAGTTCACCCTTGGAACTCATCAATTTTTTGCTATGACATGTTCATTCATTCCACAAAAATCATAGATTAATATGATAAATCATTATTTTTCTTAATATTTTAAGATGTTAAGATATTGATATTTAGTATATAAAAACAAACTTAATACTTAAAAATATTAAAAATTATTTAACTTTGAGTTTAGGTTCTTATTTAGAAATTAAACAAAAAAACACCACTTTAGTGGTATTCCCCTTCATGAGGCAATGATTTTTTGGCCTCGTAGAAGTTTTTTCCATTAACACCAAATTATGGTAGGCTTCCCTAGCAAATGGTCTCCTTTTCAAATCAGCTTTAAGTTGTGGCCACCCAATATCATCATGGTCCTAGAAACTCACCTGCATCAAAGCTTTATCTTACTTAAGCAACACACTACACATACCTTTTCGTTTCATCTCATTGAAAAAGGCCAGAGGCTTTTGAATTAGAGGCTAAAATAAAACTTCTTGAACAAATAAAAATAAGAAATAACTAACAAAGCTTTAACAAGTCAAAATAACCTTCTTCCCTGAGCCACATGATCTCAAATCTGAAAGGGCTAGGTTGGGCTGCAACATGAATGGGTCAACCAAAGCTAACCCAAACCCAACATGAGATTTGAGTGGGCTTGAACACCCAATTTTGATTCTCAAATCAAGCTCGGGTTTAAATTTATCAAACCGTGCTAAATTTGAGTTGGGTTCGAGCCTATAGGCTATAGCTCATGCAACTTAGAGTAAACCCAAACCCAAATTGTGTGTGTGTGTGTGTGTTAATTTATATGTACTCCTGTCAAATTTAGGTTGAGTTTAAAAAAAAATGTGCTCTCATCAAATATTTTACTAAATAATCAAATCAAACATGAAATTTTATATTAGATTTTTTTAGGTATTATTTCATCCTTTTATAATGCTCTAATTAAGCAATATTTGTTATTTTATTTTTAATTGTACTTTATCAGTAGATATCAATGAGCACACTATGATCTTTAATTATGATTTATGTCAATGAGCAACTATAACCTAACTCTAACTAAACCAAAGTATAAAAATTTCAGTTCAGGTTGGTCTAGAGTGGAAGGATTTGAATTGAAACTCGAGTTGGGTGATAACATGGGTTGATATATGTTGAATTTGACTTGGGCTGGGGTTGGCTCTCAACTAAACCCAGCTACATGAGTTGCAGCCCCAGAGAGATGGCATCATCTAATTCCTCCCCCTACCAACAGAAATGGCAAATGATAAGATGAGCAAAAGGAGACAGTTTGCACCACTCCTCTAAAATGGTGTTTCCAATCATCTGAAGCAAGTCCCATCAGATCTCTGGAAGCTGTTAGGGTTCAAACCATACAGGTGCAACTGCTAGGACAGGCCCTACAGGGTGAGGTACTGCTCCAAAGCAGCACTACAAGATGCAGCTAAGGCTACACCAGCACAGCAGCATTAGTTGCAGGGTGGCGAGCTGGGCATACCCAGCCTGTACTGACAGTCTGGCTTGAGTGGGCTGGGTCTTGCAAGGCTGGGTCTCACAAAAGGGCCCCCATACCCAACTCCCATGGCACAGGCTCTTCCCAAAAGCCTCATCACAGATTCAATTACTGTACTTATGTCCTTTTCATTCACCCTTATCAGAGTAAAGTGACACGATTTTTGAAAAAACACTGCACGGCCAGAATGATTTCCCACCCATGAATTACATATCGCTCCAAGATTTTTACCTCTATCAAATTTAAAAAAGGAGGCGAACATATATCTCCCAGCCCACTGTTACTCTCATCCCCTCTTCTCAATAGGATCAACAAAGCCAAAACGATCTCTTCGTAGCCAACAGTAAGCATGCCCAAGGTGATACTAAAGATAGCTACAGCGTTCTTGGACCAACCTTCCTGCATAACATCACCTTCTCTATCTTGCTACCATGCTCGTTGGGTTGGACAGGGATTGCCCTAATGGGCTAAGTTCATTTTGGCAATATTATGCAGCAGCACTAGGGGGGGAAACCCAACCCAATATTCTAATTGGAATTCGATGCCTACATCAGCATCGCAACCTTGTTTCAATGGCATTTGACTTTTATGCTGAAAATAGCATTTACATGCCCAAACCAACATCCGAAACTGAGTATAGCACAGGAACCAGCATCCAGACATGATTCCGATGGCAAATTAGTGTTCTGCCCAATTTTCATGCAAGATTCTTCAAACATTATGGATTTGATATGAAATCCTTTTTGCAAAATAATTTTCAACATGTCAAAAAGCTACAATATTAAATGCAGTTTAACAATACATCTCGAGAAAATGTGATTCGCATTGCTTATTTCCTTGTGAATGTCTTCTCACTCGTATTCTGGTGTCGTATTGTCAGTGGACTGGGCATATCAAACACACAGCGAGAAGAGAAAGACATAGAAAGGGAGAAAGGAAAGTCATGGGCAGTGAGAACCACATAAATAAAGAGAGAAAGTAAAGCACGTTACATCGTCGTTCTGAGGAAGGATTTTTACGCCCAATGACTCGAAGGAAGTGCGGCGAGAAGAATCGGAAAGAGCAGTACGGATGTGAGAAGGAAGGAGAGTGCCCGACCTGATCACTCCTTTCACAATGTTCTCCGCCATTTTCCCTGCCCCTATAAAACCAACCCTCAAATGATCCTCCATTTGTGTTGGAGTAGACTTCTATGATGATGGTGATAGGCATCGTTTTGCCATGTCATGGAAGGGGTTTTATCATTTTCACTATCGGTGTTTGACCCAAACAAACTGGGGGAGTGGCAATGAGGCCCGGACCAGGCGAAGACCTTCATGGCGACCATGCCAGTGCCCAGCCCGGACATATTTCACTTATCATAGCTGCCGACTCAAAATATATGTTAAATGAGCATCTCATCTCCCATTCTTGCCTTCGTCCCAAATACCCGTCACAATAACTTGTATTTTATTCTGGGGGGAAGCACTGTAAATTAAACTTAAATCGAAAATATCTAATGTTTAGTCTTTTTGTTTTAATTAAATAAAAAAATATTAAAAGCAAAAGTATTAACATTTTGATCTTTTTGTAAATCCAAAAAAATCACTAATATTATTAAAAAAAATTAAGTCCCATTTAATATAACTAAAAAAAAATAAGTGTTGAAAAATAAATGCTGAAAATTCAAGACTGAATTTTATAAGTATTGAATTTTTATTGAAAAACTATTTGATAAATTATTATTAATTGAATGATGAATATAAATATATTATTTGATAACTATAAATGTTGAATGCTGAAAATGATGTATTTTACATATTTACTCTTATTATCATTGTATTACATATTATACAACATAAATATAATTTTTATTGAAATTTTTTTTTTCACAATAATTATTAATTATTAAAAAAAAGCACTAAAAACTTATTCATAAATAAAACATAAATCCAACAAAAAATAAAAATATCTAAAAAATAAACATTAAAATCTAAACTCCTTAAAACTATCCAAATTTTTAATATAAAAATAAAAATTAATGAACAACTAGTTGATTTATTATTTTCTCTCTTAAATTAAACATGAAAGAGGGTGAGAGTTAGAGATTATGATGGCATATAAAGAAGGAGAAGAAGATAGATTCACAAACTGAACTGTAGCATGAATGAGAAAATGAAAAAAAAATAAAAAAAAAAGAATAAAATGGTGATTTAAAAAAAAATTGTTGAAAATTTTCAGCTTTCAACATTAAGCAGGTCTCTACCTACTTAAAATTTTAAATTTTCAACTCCCAATATTTTTTTATCAAACACACTTAAAATTTCAAACAATTAGAAATTTTAATTTTCAATGGTTTGAAGATTTTAAGTGCGTTATCAAACAGCTCATTAGTCTTCCAAAAGATAATGTTCACTCCAACTATGTTTTCTAAAAATACTACTGAGGAAGTGAATATTATTTCCAAAAACACCCTTCACATCAAATATATGTAAACATATGTGTGTGTGTGTGTGTGTGTGTGTGTATTTATCTATTTATTTATGTCATAACATATACATAAATAATATAAATATTGTGTGTGTATGTGTTTGTTATAAAATATATAAAAATGTGTGTGTGTGCGTGTGTTATTTATATGTTTTATATATATATATATATATATATGCTTTTTTCATCTTTATATCATATATATATATATATATATATATATATATATATATATTATTGTATATAGTTTGTTTTGATAAACTATTTTGTATAACCAAAATTATTTTATGTTTCAATATTTTTAATGTTAGTGCATAAAAGAAAATATTGATAAATTAAAAATACAGCAATAGCACAACCCAGTCCATTCAAGTGATCTAACCCGCTCTATTTTTGATATCGAGAAATTGTTTAATATATATTGATTTTTATTTCTATTTTTCATTGCTGTCAATTTTTTGTGGAATTATTCATTTTTGTCTCTCTTCTCCTCGTGATTTTTTTTTGCGATTGATGCCTCTGTAAGATTTTGTTTTTGGTTATAATTTGTAAGCACATAAGTATTTTTCTGTAGGACGTAGCTAGTCTAGAGGTGTCAATGGCCCAGTTCGGCACGAGGCATGGCATGATTCGGCTGTGCCTGGGTCGGCCCAGTACAGGAATTTCACGTGCCCGGGCTCGTGTCGTGCTTGACCACTACACCAATCATGTCATGCCATGCCGAGGCCAACCAGGCCTATTATCGTGCCTGGCCGGACACGATACCATGGCCCATTAGCATGATACATTGGCATGAGCCGACAAACCAATTTTTTTTAAAAAATTAGGGTTTCGGGCGGGGCGACAGTGCAAAGGCACATAGCCGAACCCCTAATTTTTTTATATTAGGGTTTTGGCCCGACCAAGCCAAACCCGACAGATTCATGCCTTAGGCCCGTGTCGGGCTGACCTCGACAGAATAGTGTCATGTCTGGCCAGGCACGAAAGCACAGTCGAGCCGGCTAAAAATGGGTCAGGCTAGCCCAGCATATCTCGTTTGACACCTCTAAGCTAGTCATGCTGAACGACTAGTAAACTACGTTATTTTCTGTGTTTTTGTTATGGTTTGATTTTCTATCATGGTTTGTTGGATTATAGTTTGATATACTATAATTATAGATATATCATTTACTATTCTCTTCTTCTTCTTCTAATCTGTGAAATTACAAATATTGTAAGCGTATTTACTCAACATATACATACATATATATATATATTCACATATATAGTTGTTAACTGTATTTATGCTATATATAGCTTACTACATTTATATATGTTGTGATATTTATATATATATATTTTTTACTATTTATATCATTTATATATGTGTTATGATACACACACACACAGACACACACACACACACACACACACACACATATATATATATATACACACCAACAAACATGCATATATATAATGCAAACAATGTTTTCAAAACATTGTTCCTACTAATAATGTTTCATTTTTTGAAACACTTGAATTTTTTTTCATTAAATTAGGAGTATTTTTGAATTATATATAAAAATGGATGAAATACTTTTAATTTTAGTGTCATTTTATTTAAACTTTTTTTAAAAGGAGACAATTAAAGTGTTTACATTTATAAGGAGACAAAACAAGGTATCCTTGCATAATTTTTCTAATTAAAAATTATAAATAAATTTAATAATAAAATAGATTGGTGAACTCAACACAAGAAGTGCCAAATGGATTGGATAGCCTGAGCATGACATAGGGCACGACTTGATCTGGCCATGACAAGCCCGGCATGGCATGGTCCATAATAGAGCATGGATCATGATTGTGCTGGTCTGTGACATTGCTCATGTTAGTCTCACACTCATCATGTCTCAGATCATGACAAGCATGGCTTGCATCCCTAGTATGGCACATGGCACAAATACAACAAATTTTTTTTTAAAAAAAAATCAGCCATTTAAAAAATGATTTACTTAGCAACAACCATTTTTTTTTAATGCATGTAGCTGTCATATCGGGTATAAAAAATCAAGCTTGTATCCAACGGGTAGTACCATAGTTCACAGAGCATTGCTGGACACACATGCCACGGCCACTACCCACTAGGTGGTGACATAATGCCCCATGGGCTGTGGGTTGAGCCTTGGCATTGACCAATGGGTAGTGTAGTGGTTTGTGGGTTGAGCCTTGGGTCTTGTTGGGATGACCTACAATGTTGTCATGTTATCATAACACATCATGAGGACCCATTTCATGTTATGTCTAGCACAACCTATTTAACATCTCTATTTAACACATAAATATGACTTTGCATTATCATGACTAGTGAACCATGACATCATGTGATGCAACTTGGATAGAAGCCATGTGCACGAGGGGTAAGTCATTTCTCCATACTAATATAAGGTAAGCAACCCTTTCTCCTAGAAATTTTGCCTGGCCATGCAAGATAACTAAACTTCACTAGCTTGCATTTACAATTAGGGAAATCAAATAGTCAAGATTAATATTTATAATTTATAATATAAGATGATTTACTTTATTAAATTTATATAATTAAATATAATAGAATTAAAATTTGTAAGATATTAACTAAAATGAATTTAATATATTACCATCATAGGTTGATTTGAATAATGGGCAATTAACTCCATAAATGTATTTTATTTGTGACCTCTTAGATTCTTATCTCATGTTTGTATAAATGATAATATAGTTATTCATAATTATATGAAAGGTTGAACCATTAATAGTATGATATTCTATTTGATATAAAAAAAAATCAATGCTTATGTCATGAGGTCATGAATATGATTCCTAACCATTAAAGAACCTATATACATTTCACTTTGTGTCTATCAATTAGATCTATCATCTTGTTGGGGTATGAACCTTAAATGTTGTTGGGTCTACTCAATTTGGGTAGGTTTGTTTGTTTTTTTATTTTGTGTTTTTGAAAGTATGTAGTACGATACACCAAAAATATAAGATAAAATGAATTTTGTATGGAAATAATTTTATTAAAATAAAAAATCCGAATTAAAATGTTAGTTTGAAAAATATGACCAAACTAGTAATTCTAGAAACAGTGTGGCAATGTCCGTCATTTAATTTAAATCAAAAGACGGCATTCTTAATGATGGATATTGAATTTTGAAAATTTTTAAATGCTGGCTTTGTGAACGACGGCTATTGAAATAAACCAAATGTTGTTATCCACAACGAAGACCATTGACATACTCCCATCATTCATATTTTAAATAATTTAGGAAATATTGTTTTTTTATATTTATCTTTAATACTTGATATTATTAAATATAAGTGTAATTATAATAATATTTAAATTTTTATAAAAAGAAATAATCTGAATGTTTACACTTAATATATCTAAAAGAATTAAAATTAATTATTTTATTCTAACTAACACACACACACACACACACACATTATGCCATCTTGGTTGTTCTTATTTTGTTGTAAATGTACCAAATCATGCATATACTAAAACATTTATGTACCAAATCATTGTATGTACCAAATCATGCATATACCAAAACATTTAAATATATTAAAACATTTTATACAAATTTTTATATATAAAAATAATATGTATCAATGTGTCCCAAAAGATAACGCCTTTATATTTCTTTTCGGACGGTGCCTAAAATAAATAGCCTGCTGGCCAATATGGTCATGTGAAGTCTGAGATGGAGGAAAGGGAGCTGATGGAGGTGAGGGAGCAGATGGAGCCGTGTGAGCTGATGGAGTCGAGGTATCTGATGGAGCCAGATGAGCTGATGGAACCGAGGTATCTGATAGATGAAGTAGTCAATGTACACATCGAGTATGAGGCCGCCTAGTTGGAAGTCTACCCCACTCAGGTAAAAGGTCAATGATGGTATCATCTATGGAAGGCAATGTATGAGATGGTAAAGGGTGTGACGACAATGGGATATCTGCAGCTATGGATGTTGGTTCTGTCGACACAGAATAAGGAACAGACATGTAAGTTTGTGGGAGTATGCAAGGTGATGTGTAATGTAGGGGTAGGAAAGGTGGTGTATCAATGTGATTGGGTATAGAAGGTGGTGTGCAGGTGTGTGGGGGTATAAATAGCTCAGATGAGGGGTAAGAAGTAGGTATAGGCGGCTCAAGTAAACCTAGACCACTCTCACTGTCTGGACCATGACTTGACTCACCATCTTGTGCACGACCACGGTGATCAACTCCTCTTCTTCCTCTCTCTCTCCCTCTACCTCGAATGGGCTGCATACGTGATAGTGTGGATGATACCAGAGGTCTAATAAATGGCTCATGTGATGTCGAAGCCTTCTAAGTATACCTGGCGATGCGATGGCCTTCACCGATCTAGTATAACACCAATTAAGCAATATGATGTATGTCGCATAAAACACTAGGGGTATCAAAACGAGAGTGAATGGCTATATTAGCCATAGTGGCGATTAGAGTGAACCAAAGAAAGAATTATAATTATATAATCTATTAATTAAAAGTAGGTAAAATATTTTAGAAACATATTACTCTAATTTACCAAAAGATCCATATTATTGACTGTAGTATAGAACCTCATATCATCCATATGTAGCCGTGATATCATAAAATACTATGTAATATGACGATACCACTACATGTATGGATCATAAAAGTCCACTAAACTTACCATAGGGAGTGAAGTGACGATCCTAGTTGCTTGTGTCTCCCATAATGCTATTTATGGTGCATGCTATGTCGCCTAATCGCACTAGTGTTATCCACGTGCATCCACTGCATGCAATTATTGCTCGTAAGAGCAAGCCAGATATATCTCATGATGCATCCCAAATTAGCATAGGACTCTCTCTGGACGATGCCACTCAATAATCTCAAAACATATGAGCGATGGTATCATCCGCCAAATCTCCTGATCAGCTAAGCAGATATATGGGAGCTGGTCAAGTAACTCTCCCACATATGGCTGCCATGAGACCTACAATGCAAACACTTTATGTTAATAAATTTTATAGGAATATGAATATAATTAATTTATAACCTTATAAGTTTACATAAACATCACCTAATCATGGGTCTATGCATCTAGCTGATCTCGGTATAGGAGTACACTCGATGGGTTATGCACCTGTGTCAAAGGTAATCTCCAACTACATCCAAGTGGAAGAGCTAGCTCTACCTCTAGCTCAGCCAAAGGTTGAGATGATAATCCATCGTGGACACCCTCAGGTAGGTCACCATTTCTGACATCGTCATCGGCATCGTGTAAGGTATGAGTGGGTGGGGGTGCTAGATCTACGCGTGGTTGCCCAAAATCGAGTCGCCTGAAGTGAAGTCTCTCTCAAGACCATGGTAGAATACAAAATAATTAGAAAGTTAGTCTAAATATTGAAGTTTTTATATCGTGTTAAGAAAAAATATCATAAATTGTGTCCCTCTTAGGGACCCATGATTTAACTAAAATCGAGTAGTCTTATTTGTTCGAGGTCTTCCCAAAATACAACATGTACAAAAAGACTGACCAGCATATCTCAAAGACCTCAGTAGGTCTAATTATGAGTAATAGTGGCATAAGCAAGCCAATTTATCCATATACAACAACACACATTCCCAATTATTACATACATGTATGAGTGTAATACAATCAATAATACCACTGCTATGATCCAAGATGGCTCGGCATAACTCTCGGAATGTATGTGCTGGTACTGCACCACCCCAACTATATGTCGTAGTAACCATCAAATCTCATAATAGTAGGAGAAAGCACATGAGAACATGCACACCCTTCTTGTCCACAAACGATTAGTGGCTTGATCAGTACTAAGATGAACCCACGCACACAACACTCTAATATGACCTCATATGCATCATGTGGCGAGGTGGATAACTGGATATATAACCATTGCAAAAAGATAGTGGCTCCTCTGATAGCATCAGTAGGTGGGATGACACCGAGCAACTCCACACACAATGCCACCACATCGAATACATATGTCCTAGTTTTTGTTGGGCCATGGGTACGAAGGCCAAAGAGGATGGTGACATCTTGTAAGGTAATCATCATCTCCCCTACTGGCACATTAAACATGCGTGTCTCAAGCCATCATCTTTCGATGAGTGAGGTGATAAGTGACCAATTGATCATGGTATAGCCTACATGGTATATACTATAAAATTCAGCATTAACCATGCATGACTGAATTTGAATGTCCATCCTTTACATAGTCATGCAAGCTCTCATCTATTGTCAAGGGCAGAGGATTCCTGAAGCTTTAAGTAATGAAACAACTAAATTTAAAAATGATTATGTATAAATTATATGTTACAACTACTAATAGCAATTGCTAATTAACAAATTACGTACCTGTTCTATATCTTCTAAGTGTGATCAGTGTCTGTTTTGCAATACCGAGACAGATATATCCGACGGAATTGCATCATGAATCCCCATGAATGCCATGTCTATAAGATATAAAAAAGCAAGATAATTTTCAAATATGGTTGTCAATATTAATTACCACGACAATTTACAATACACACGTACAATAAGAATATTTCATTCAATAGAATAAGTCAGATACAAGATAACTACAAAATATTCAGGGCCTCGTTTACAAGAAATAAATACTAGTACATAAGTCTTATACAGAACAACTAACAAAAAGGTGAGGCCTCATTTACAAACAAACAACTAATTGACTGACTTCACATCTATTACTAGACTTGATTTTTATTCTTACAAGACCACAGATTATGACACTATTGTTTGCATAACTCAGATTTTATCTCGGTTTTCCCCTCCCTAATGTCAATTTCATTATGCAAATAAGTTGATTTAGGATGGCCAAAAACTTATCATTTCATTGACCCAGGAGCTATGATCATTGGACCATCATAAAAAGACCACTCACCTTCATTAAATATGAGATAAAACAAATATCAGAGTAGGACTACATAGTGTGCTTGAACAAATAATTGAAAATCAACACATCGATGCTGACATATTGCTATGATATGGCAACATAGAAATCCATATTTCAATGTCTTAACACATGTGCATTTCTTTTTATTTAAGTTGAGGTGATGAAGGTAACCACTCCTGGACCTTACGTGAAATATGTCATATATGTAATCGTAAAGAATAATTTCTATTGATCCAACCTTAACCACATGACCTTGAATCTGAGTATCAACATATGGTGTGAACTACTCATCAGATGCCAATCTATCAGCACCTTGTTCCCTTTTTGTAACAAAGTAAATATTAAGGTGGGAAAATGTCAACTGAACTAATGTAGTGATTGCTAAGTTGTGAGCCTTTTTAAGAATTCTATTAAATACCTTTGACATATTAGTTGACATTATTCCATATCTTTGACCTTTATCATGTGAAAGTGCTCATAACGGAAGAGGGATCACTTCTAACCATTGTCGTGCTTCAGGATTAATTCTCCTAATTGTAGTCATATATCTATTCATCTTCCATGGTATTGTTGCAATAGCTGCTCTGCATACCAAATTCTTTAAGAGTTTATTTTTGAAGCATGTCATAAAATTGCTTGCAAGATGAAGCATGCAGATCTTATAATAGGCATATAGTGCATCCTAATGAAGATGATGATCACTCATGACTGCCATAATACTTGGATATCTATCAGATATAATACAAATCCCTATCAGTTGAGTTACTATATTTCTGATACATGCCAATAACCATCCCCAACTATCAATATTCTCACCTTTTGTAATTGCAAATGCCAATGGGAATAACTGATTATTTCCATCACATCTTAACAATCTATAATATTCCTTTATACTTCCCATATAAATGTGTAGCATCAATACTTAGTACAAGATGACAATTTGTGAACCCTTCAATAGATGGCTTAAATGACCAGATCACGCATTGGAATGTCTCATTGTTTGGAACACTATGAGAGATGAGTTTCCAAATAACAACACATCTCGAATTGGCTTGTTCTATGGCCAAGAATAGACGTGGGAGATAAGTGTCTAAAATGCCTTATGCTTCTCATATAATGCTTTTTTATATGAAATTTTATATCCTCATTTCTCCATCATGATTGCTTGAATAGTAATAGAGGACAATGTAAATTGTGCCTTAATTATTGATACTATATGAGCAGCAACTAACTTATCATATTGATGATGGTCTCGGTTCAAACATGGATTTACACAAGTATGTGGCCCTTTATATTTATTGATCACAAATAAGTTAGTATTTTTCACAACAATGACACCTAGATTTCATTGACATAGATATTCTTCAGCCTTCTTATATCTTAAAACGAGTAATTTTTTTGAGGAGACAACTACAACAAACTCATGGTGTACTCTAATTGAGTAAATCTTTGCAGCCTCTTGTAATTTGGATTTTGAATTAAAAACTTGCCCAACTATAAATTCGCCACTCGTATAACTGGTTGTCTTTGCCCTCATAGATCCAACCACTTGAAATGTTAATATCTATGTGTTCAACATGTTCAAGACAAGGTGGTGGTAGGTGAAATTGAATAGGAGCCAACTCATCAGGTTCCTCATCATCATTTACAAGATTCGATACATTACAACATAATGCATGCGTAGAGACAAATATCCCTCTCATTCTTTAAAACTTGATTTGTAGTCTGTAATGATGATACATGCCTATCATCTTAAACATGTAAGTCATCATCATATTCAGCATCAAGTTTTTTATCAGATTCATCATTATCTTCTTCATAAGTACAAGCATCATCATCTTCATATGCTCTAGTATCTAGTACTGGACCACTACTAGGCCCACAACCATAGTCAATTTCTGTAATATTCTCAATTTCTGCAACACCAATAAAGAATGATTCACTTGTCAATATGTTCGAACAACCTCAACAAACAATTCAATTTTCTCAATACTAGTTGTGTTAACCATGTTCAACATTAGGTGCAGAGAAATATCATTCCATATTGTAAGAGGTTGGAACTTATTTCCACTTTTTAGAGGATACTTATACTTGAGGACCAAGTTAAACTTATGTTTATCAATAGGTGTGCTTGAAAATATGAAAGTACTCAATTGTTCAAACATGCAGTCAATCAGTATTTCCAAAGGCATGATCGAAGTTTTATTTCCATCATATTTCACATCATTATCAGTTCTCACAATATGTCTATTGTAGTAACAAATTACAGGACTAGAAAAAACAGACATAATTGACATATTTCAAAAGAAGTAAAAAAGATTAAATAATATGAGAAATGATTATCTTTAATAATTCAATATAAACAATATCATCCACTCAAAACATTCTAATTCAACTAACTAGCTAAAGGTTCAACTAAATTTTTTCATCTCTAAAAAATACTCAAAATTCTTCATCACTCTCTCCATTTTTTTCAGCAGCCAAATACCCATAGGAGGGATTTAAACGAAGGGGATCAAAGCTTTCCTTGATGATCTGGCAAGGAAGGTTGCTGTTCGACAACCCAATCAAAGAGACCATATATAAATCAACAACCTAATCCCAAACAAAAAAAATGGGTTACCTAGTTTGCTGTCCCTCATGAATCTAATCACTATACCCCAAAAATGCAAACAAAACCACATCCTAAATCAAATCCTAAATGAAACCCTAATGCCCCTAAATCATATTGCAAGAAAATGAGACAGATGACAAACCTCAGAAGGAGAGCTGTTGAATGCTCGTGCAATGAAACCTTGTCATCATTGAGGTGGGGTCTAGTGGAGAAGAGCCATGGGGTCTGGTGGAGAAGGAGGTGGGGTCTGGTGGAAGAAAATGCAGAAAAAAAGCATGGAAAGGAAGAAAATAGAGAAGAAAAGTGGGGGAAGGAAGAACATGGAGAAAAAGTGAGGACAGGGAAAAGAATATTGGTCAGGAATAAAAGGTTCAATAGTCGTTGTTGTGAACAATGGCCTTTGGTTTATTTCAAAAGCCATCGTTCACAAATTTGGTATTTAAAAATTTTTAAAATTCAATAGCTGACATTGTGAATGCTGACCTTTGATTTAAACTAAAGGTCGTCATTCACAACGATGACCATTGTCACCCTATTTTCAAACACACTAGTTTGGCTATAATTTTCAAACAATAATTTTAATTCAGATTTTTTATTTAAAAAGAATTATTTCCATACAAAACTAAGATAAAATTTCACTTTCTATTTTCACAAAAAGGGCACGCAAGGTGCTCTCTTGGATGGGGGAGTGCCCCCATTCGATTTTCAATTAAACAACAAAGTGTGCATTTTTTTCTTCGAGTAGAAGCATTTGGAGAGATATTTTTTATGAAAGTGTTTTTGGACATGGTTTCTCTCTAGCTCTCCCTTGCACTTATCTATTAGTTTTACATCAATTCAATTAAGGATTATGATGACATTGTGTTGTATGTATTAGTATTTATATATATTGTATTGTTGTGCTATTAAACACACACACACACACACACACACATTATGTGGAAGTTCCATGTGCTTATTTATAATGTATAGTGTGTATTAATATTGATTTATAATTTATGCACTTTGTGTGGGTGTGAAAATTATAAAGCCACTATTTTGACTATGTAGTGTGTGTGATGCATTTTTTGTTGCATATGTGTGCTACTATTTGTTGTGTATGTGTGCTACTATTTGTTTTTATATGTGTTATGTACTATGTGGAATTAGAATTTGGATAATATTCAAAGATTCAAAAAGTTGACGGATAAAATCTTTTCTTCAGACTAGTAATCAAAGATGTAGTCACATTACTGATTCTAAGTCAAAAGACTTTATTGTGCACTAGAAAATATTGAAAGAGATGTAGAGTATTCACCCAAAATCCAATGTATATGTGTTTGTTCTAAATTTTAGATTTCTAGAGTTTTATACACTAGAAAATATATTCGCATCCAAAGTATAATTTTGGGTATTGTGCACTTTATAGACTTTATATGTATGTGATTAAAGTCTTTAGCACACATTTTTTAGATTAATAGTATTGTAATTGGACTTTGATTTTTACTATATTAGATTTTCAGAGTTTTGTATTGTGATTTTTTAGATTTTTGGATCATTTTTATTTACTACTTTCTTTGCTTAAATAATCAAACATCATTCCTAATTTTTATAATGTCAGATAAATCATGGTCAGAATGGCACGCCCCAATAACTAGTACTAGAGCAAGATTTTTTATATCACTCTAAGTGGCATCCAAAATTTTAGTAAGGCAAATATTCTTCATTTATACCAAAATGGTATCTAGTTTATCTACTATCATTATATTGATATCCAGTTATTTTGATATTAGTATAGTAATTTTAGATATTTTTGTTTGTATTGGTTATTTGTAGGCGATATTAATTTTCATTATCATGGAAGATCACTTTGTGATAATAAAGTTAACTTCGACCTATTATTTTATTTTAAAAAAATAATATGATGTGTGACTATATAATAGTCAAAAAATTATATGACCTAGCGAGAAAGATAAGTTACTAGCTTGTCTAATGCTAAGCTGACTTCCCAATAGTTGGGATAACTTTATAGTTTTTGTGAGTATGTCACCACTTAGAGGTATTGTGTCAATGGACATTTTCTTAGAAATGTTATTTTCCAAAGAAGCAAAGAGAAATGATAATGGAAAAGATTTTATGGTATTCTTATTTTTGAGAAACATGGTAGAAGCACCATGAGGCACACACAGATTGGTGAGAGAACTAATTCCTCCAAAGAAAATTTGCAAAGTAGAAAAGTAGTCATGTATCACCACAATAATAAGATGTGACACATGAAAAAGAACTATTATTCTTGGAAAAGACTATGGTAACAACATACAAGAGAAGATAGACTCAAAGGAGAGGCAAACATCACTTTGGAGAGTGATTTGATGCTAGTTAGTAATAATAATTATGCTAATATAGTATATCAGAAGAGTGATTGGCTTATTAACTCATGAACATCATTTCATATCATCTTGTACAATTGAATTTTTTATTACCTACACACCTAGCAATTATAGAATAGTAAAGATGTACAATACTAGGACATCACATAGTTTAGGCATAGAAGATATTTGTCTATAGATGTTGAGAGATATTTGGTAGATACCAGACATCTGTGTGAACCTAATATTCATTGGCATGTTGGATGACATGGGATATGTGAGTAGTATAGGTGATAGCTGGAGAAAACTAATTAATGACACATTAGTCATTATGATGAGTAAGAAAGGAAGTATATTGTATGTCACTGAGTCACTCAGACAAGAGTAGTCAGAGATCAGACAAATTTTATTCATTAAAAGAATATATCTAGCACAAAAAACTTTTTCACATAAGTGAGAAGAACCTTTATCTTTTAGCTATAAGGAATATCATATCATTTGATTAAAAATATTATCTTGATGTGTATATAGATTATATGAATAGAAAGGCCATATATTACTTTTTAACTATAGACCAAGCTTAAAGAGATAGAATATTCTTGATCATATTCATATTGATATCTGATCAATATATTGTGACTTTATTATTTTGCCTAATTCAATCGGTTATGTGACATCCGAAAAATTTAGTAATGATAGTTTCTTATAACTAAGATTCATAAGTGTATGAGTCATACAATTAGTATAATAGACTTTCATCTATATATCGATCTCATAAGAATTATATATATAGTTCGACTATTCAACAAAAAGCAATTCATTTTTAGTATAATGGATACTCATATTTAAATAATATTAGGTTTAGGATTCAATTATCAAAATTATGTGATGCACCATTAATTTGTTAAATATATATTATGCTAAAGACAAAAAAAATTGAGGTGTTGTGTAATGACATCTAACCTTAAATGATATACAAGGTAGTTGTAACCATTGAACCCTTCCCAATGGTGATATTTTTAAAGTTGTATATCTTGATATGTTACCACTAAGATAATAATTCATTTTTATGTGAGGTTCATTTATAATCACATACCATTTAAGAAACTTCTTCAATTATACTTTATTATTACTTTGTATGCATACTCTTATTTATTAGGCTTTATTGTCTTAAAGACTAGTGATTAATATAGTTTATAAGTATTTATAATTTTGGCTTCATATGTATTATATTCGTATAATTAATATAAGCTTCCTTCAAGTTTCACTAATTAGAACTATACGAGTAAATGTACTAATAAGGATTATCACCACCATGTGGGTCGATACACACTTAGAAATGTCCTAAGATTTGTTTATCACTATCCTCATTAGTAATAATGTGACTCTCATACTAAAGGTGAACCTCTTGAAAAGATATTTTTACATACCACTCATCCTAATCAAGAATCACTCCCTCTAAGATGTGTACAATGAATTAGCATGTAAAAATATTTATACTTTCAGCTTCACCAGTGTTATACTAATGATGAGTAATATACCCAAACCCTAATTTTTACATATACAATTATCTTGTGCATTGCAATAGGAAGGAATGTCACCACATTTTCTATCAAATGCATAAGTGAGTCATGGATTACCTATCATCATTTATCACAAACTTGAACAAACTCACCAATAGTAAAAATCCTAATTCAAGTTATATTTGCACTACTAAAATTTACCAAATTACAGACCAATTATGTGGTCGCTAATTCGGTATCTTTTGGTCAGTAAACCAAATAGTTACCATTTACCAACCAAAATATTTGGTCGTAATTTTTCTTGTCGCTAATTTTTTTATCGACAAAAAATTAGTTGGTTGGTAAATTACTGACCATTCATTGACTCTCTACTGATAAATATTTATCGACTATATTCCAACAATTTTTCGACCAAAATAATTAGGTAGGTACATGGTCTCTAAATGGTCGATAATTAACGACCATTTATAGGTCATTCACTGACAAATAATTACCGACTAAATTTCAACTATTTTCCCAACCAAAAGCACTTGGTCGGTATATGGTCTCAAAATGGTCGGTAATTACCAATAATTTGGATACTATTTACCGACAAATAATTTTTCACTATATTCCAACCATTTTTTGACTAAAAGCATTAGGTAGGTAAATGGTCACAAAATGGTTGGTAATAACTGAAAAAATTGTGACCAAAAACTGACCAAAATCTTTTAAAACCATTGGTCAGTAATTGATCTCCAAAAGTATTACTGACTATTTGGAGACCATTTATCGACCATTGATATTAAAAAATTTTGGTTGGTTTTGGTCGCAATTCGGTCGGTAATTATCGACCATTTTTTTTTGTAATTTTTTTACAATTACTGTAGCAACTAGAATAGATAACACAACAAAAAAAATGTAATTAACTTTTAGTTTTGATGCAATTGCTGCAGAAACATATACAGATAATATAGCAAAAAAAATCTAATTAACTCTAGCAAACAACTATATATACTACATATATATATTAAATACATTAAGAGAAAATAAAAAAATAAAATTCTAAATCAAAGTTTAAGGCATTGAAAAAAATGTATTATACACTCAATCATCCAACCTAGTTTCATAATCATTATGTTGTGATATTTCTGGTCCACACGGTGAGATGTCAGGTACTGGGATAGAACTATCTACTACTGCTAGTCCTGAAGCAATTGCTGCAGATGTTGCTGTAGGTGTTGCTGTAGGTGATGGAGTAATTGATGTAGCTAGAGCATTATGCTGAACAATCCGAGGTTGATCATCAAGGTTGAACTGTAGTACTCATTCCTGAAACTTCTTAGTAAGTCAGTCAAAACGCATAAGCAATTCATCCCTATCATCCTCATAGTCAATCATGTGTCGCTCGGTATTGACCAACTAATACTGTATTGCATTTCCCATCACATCCTGAAATTCCTCCATCATTGAGAACAAATTCAAAACTGATCCTGAAAATTCAGCTTCATAATCTGGTCGTCTATGTGAGTAGAATAATGATGTCGATGAACTGACACCATAGATGGGCATCTTCTTCTTGCCATCAATAGCCGCATACCAAATCTCATTCGTATCAATTGATCGAGCTGATTAATGAGAACTACATGTTACACCATCACATGAATATGAAGTAGACTGGGAATACGCTTGAGTCACAACAGCTAACATTTCCTCATATCATGCCTAATAAAAATTTACAAAAAGTATTTCAATTTATATTCAAACAAAAAAAAGAAAAGTTAATTTTTTTAATGAAACTTACATTTGCTGCACGAGATCTCTAATCAACGAAAGTCTGATCATCATGAGTCTTCGTGTGAATGTATCTAAATAAGCGAGGAGCACTGGGCTTCTTACCTTCTTTGCTTGTATATAATTTCACACAATACATATGTTAATTCAATTGAAAAAAAATTCCTTATGAGAAATGAAATTTAGACATAATTGAACACATTTCACAAAATAATAAAAATATAAAGTATAAATTAGAAATAATACCAATGCTAGTTCATGCTCATGCATAGAGTGAGATCCACAAGTGTGTGTAGACATGCCACCATCCTCCCCAGCCCGCTCTGAGTGACGATTTCTGCTCTGTTTATCACACCTCTTCCTATAATCCAAATCTTCCCACCTATTTCGCCACTCCTTGAAAACATGATCTAGGACACTTGAATCTTTTTCTTTCTTCTTCAACCATTTATCTTCGATCTCATACATGGTATCTTTATACCGAATGGTAGCATGTTTGTAGAATACACTTTTGACCGTATCCTTTGGCTGTGTCCACCTTTAAAGTTTTTGCAATTATAAATAAATAATTTTTAATCAGTGAACAAAAGAATAAATAAAAGATGTAAAAATTTTTAGATAGTAATATTTACCTTAAATTCTCTCCAAATCATCAAATGATCTCTATGTGTGAGTGATTTTCAATTATGTCCATTAGGGTTAAAGGACTTCTTGTAATTTGTTCTTAGAACCCTAGAAATGGAACCAGACTGCTCTAACTTCGTCCTGTAACCAAAAATTTATTAGCAAGTAAGAAATAAAATAATAAATTGATAAATCATTTTTAAAGTTTTATATCTTACAGATTATCAATTGTCAGATCAAACTGAGCAATATGAAGAGTCTCTTCCGTAGGGTGCTCTGAGGAAGACTCTAAGATCTCCATCCTCTCCCTCCCACATCTCTTGGTCATTCATCAAAATCTTAGGACCTTTATGTGGATCAGCAGCTGATGTTGTTGTTGCAGTATATTCACAACCTTCTCTATCTGCTGTGGCATCCACCAATGACCCTCTACCAGTTTCGGGCATACCTGAGGTCGTGCTGCTTATACCATAACTCGTACGACCTTGCAATGTGCTGCCTCTACCTCGTCCACATGCCATATCTATAAAAAATGACTAACGATTAAAATAACATAAAACTCACTGTCTACTCATTCTCATTAAAATCATTCAAATCTAGTTTGGTTTCTTCTTCAGATGTAACCATATCATTTCAAAATCCACTTCATCACTCGTTTCTTCCTCATAATCAATTACATTTTTATCAACATCTATATCCCCACTTGTATCCATCTCAGAAGATCCGACTAAAAGAATGTCTTCATCCCCCACCACAGCTTTGATTATTTTCATCATTTTGAAAAGTTAGTTCTATGAAATTAGTACTTGATGATGTGGGGATGTTAATTTGAGCCCTTGCTTTGATCTTACACACAGCTTTCCAATCCTTTCTAGGACCAGTCTGACCTAGATATTCACAATAATAAACTTGTGATGCTTGTACTGCTAAGACAAAGGTTCATGCTTGTTGAATTATTTTTTATCATGCACATCGACAAGTTTGTATCGAGGATGGACAATAAGACCAACATGTAGTGTTGGGCTGAACCATTCATATTTGAATAACATAGATTTTTTAACCGGAAGGTCTTCAAATTCTAACTCGATCACTTCGACTAGAATTCCATAATAGTCATATTCGGTTTCATTGTATACAGATCCTTTAATGCATACCCCATATTGTCTGTTGTCCGGTAACTACCGTATGATTTAGTGTGAAATTTTAAATCATTCACATAGTACCCATTGTACGTTCTAACCTCTCTTAGGGAACCTCATGTTATATTTCAAAGATAATGATTGAAAATTTTATTTGCTCGATTATGAACCTGTAATCAAAATTAAGTGGATTGTTTAGATTATAATTATAAATTTTTATTAGAATATTATAAGAAAATGATGGAAATTCTTGCTTCGTCATGGCATTGATAGCTTCTTCATTCATGCTTGGAAACTCTTTACGTTTATATGTAACAAAATCACTAAAAAAAGAAATTAAAAATAATTGATACATTGATAAAAAAATAGTAAATTATAATGCTAAATAGATCTCATTTGACTATTAGGAAATACTTACTTAATGAATGGTTGAACCTTTGGATAATTCATTAGGTCACATAGATGAGCTGTAGTATATTCATAGTCTGCTAGATACCTTTTCCCTTCAGCACCAATTGTTTTACCTAGAGGCTTGAAAATTTCAAACATATCATTATTCATATTATCATAAAGATAAACCTCATTCTATTTTTCCTTGAGTGGAAGAGTTGGATCTCATTCTTTGAAATAGAATGATACGAATTTTACAGCCTCATCCATAATATAACCTATTAATATAGAACCATCAACTTTAGCCTTATTCATTAATTTATGCTTTATTTTCCTCAAGTATCTACGAAAAGATTATTGAAAATTACAAGTAATTTTTGTGTATATATAAATATATATATAGGAAAAGAATTGGTTTAGTAAATTAATATTACCTTTTGGAGGATACTTCCAATAATAATGGATAGGACTAGTGGTCCTAGCTTCATAAGCCAAGTGCATTGGAAGATGTTCTATTGAGTCAAAAAAAAACTAGGAGGAAAGATTTTCTCAAGATTGCATAAGATAACATAAATTTGTTCATCCAGATTCCTCAACTCTTCATCAGTCAATGAAGAAGAAGTTAGTTTCTTAAAGAATAAAGAAATCTCAATTATCTGCTCTCATATTCTATTAGGCATTTTTTTGCGAAGAGCAATTGGTAATAACCTTTGCATGACTATATGACAATCATGACTCTTCATACCAAACATCTTAAGTTTTTTCACATCTACACTTCTCCCCAGATTAGAAACATACTCATCTAGAAATTTATGTTTTTTTACCTACCCCAACACAACCTTCTTCCGTGATTTATTCAGAACAAATCGCATATCATGGTATTTATTGGTAATAAGATTTTTTTTTGCAAATTGATGATGCCGATAATATTTATTCAACTCATATCTTGATTTGTAAGTGTCCTTATTTTTCCATGTAATATTAAATACTGTATTGAAAACATTATCAAACACATTCTTCTCAATATGCATAACATTAAGATTATGCCTGAGCAAGTGTTCATGTCAATAGGGAAAATCCCAGGAAATACTTCTTTTATTCCACCCACAAGTTTTAGATATAGCTACATTCATAACCTCATCATCAACATCTATCACCTTTCTCAAGCCTCTGTTATTTAATTCCGGTAGAATTTCATCCCCAGATCTAATCCCCGAGAATTATTTAGTAACCTTTCTATTTTAATGAAGTCTTTTGTGTTACGTTGATACGGATGAATAATGGACAAAAACTTCTAATGGTTGTCGAACCATAACTATTTTCTGCTCTTAACTAATCTAAAAGCATCAGAATCTTTCATACAATGCGTACATGCCAACATACTAGTTTTACTCAACCCTGACATCATAGAATATGCTGGAAAGTTATTTATGATCCACATGAGGGTAGCACACATCAGAAAATTTTGCCGTTTGAAAATATCATAAGTTTGAACCCAAGCACCCCAAAGACTTTTCAACTCCTTTATCAATGGCTGCATGAAAATATTTATCTTTCCATTTGGATCCATAGGCCCCGGCACTAACACAATCAAGAATATAAATTCCTCCTTCATACATACGTCTGGAGGAAAATTATACGGCGTCACCACCCCAGGTCACACAGAATATTGCTGTCCAGTTTGACCAAATAGCTAAAAACCATCAGCAAATAAACCCAGCATAACATTTCAAACTTCAGAAGAAAAATCAGAAAAATACCCATCAAAATAGTTTAAAGCAGGGGCATCCAAAGGGTGACACATCTTACTATCCTCCATATGATGCTCTGGATGTCATCTCATTTCATTAGCTGTTACGGTTAATGCATACAATCTTTGCAACCTCGGTGTTATTGGAAAATAGTATATCTTTTTATACGACACCTTCAACTTACGTATAGACAATATATTTTTAGAACCCCTAACCTTTTTCTTGTGCCGAGCATGCCCACATATTTTACAACTATTAAGGTCACTATCATCACCCCAATATATCATATAGTTGTTCACACAGTAATGAATGACATGTACGGGTAATCTAAAGCCTCTAACTAACTTCTTCGTGCTATAGAAATCCAATGCCATCAGATTATTTTGTGGAAATATTCTTTAAATGAATTTATACATATCATCAAACATGCCTGCGAACAGATGTGTCTGCACTTTATTTCTAACATCTTTATGGCTGTAGAAAGTTGAGTATGCTTAGAATTTCCCTCATATACAGGTTTTTCTCCAGCTTGAATCATGTCATAGAAATTCCTTGCCTCAGCATTGGGTTCCTCATTTAGGTTGAATTCAGGACCCACAGCATCAAAAACTATTTTATGGTATGCAGTGTTATTAATATTATCCGAGACCATCTGATCAATTTCACTTACTGACACTCGTACTAAACATGAAGACCTCTGGTAGACTTGCTTTTCACCATGGTATATCCAAACACAGTAATCCACCACAAAACCATTTCTATACAAATGCATCTTCATAGTCTCAACATTCAAAAACTTTTTATTTTAACATTTAACTAAAGTGCAAGGACACCTTATATCTGCACCACCATTCACACACTCAGGATGTCTTAGAGAAAACTCAACAAATTCATCAACTTTATTCTCCCATTCATTAGAGAACATTTCATTCACTATTCAACTGTTGTACATCCATTCATGATCATCTTCCATAACTAGTTAAAAAAATCATTTTATTTAACAAACACGATTGTCTCTGATTATATTTATATATAATTATATAGACATTTATATAGATATATAAATATTTATATATAGTTATACACGTATAGTTTAAAATAATGTTGTATGTTGTTATACATGCAATTATAAATATAGTTACATGTTGTTATAGATATAGTTACACATATAGTTAAACGTATATTTATACATGTAGGTTTATATATGTGTTCATTTAATTTTATATATTTATACATATAGTAAAGTATAGGTATAGATATAGTAAATTACTTTTTTATATACTACTATATATACTACTATATACAAATATATATTAAATATAAGTTATAAATTTTATATTTAAATATAATTATGCATCAAACTTTTATAGTTATACATATAGTAAGATACAATTATTTATGGTTATATATTAATTTTATATATAATATCTATAGTTATAAATAGTTATATATAATTAAACATATAATTATATATAGATGTATTCATACTAGTAGTTAAAAGTAGTTATACATAAATCTAAACAATGTTATAAAAAATATTTTGATTTAATTATATGAATACATATATGTATATATAGTTACAAACATGGTTATATATAATTATATAGACATTTATTTAGTTGTACAAATATTTATATATAGTTATACACATTACTACATATAAGTATATATAGGTACAACAATAGTTATACCTATACATTACTACATGCGGTTATACATATAGGTACACATATAGTTAAACGTATATTTATACATGTTGATTTATAGATTTGTTCATTTAATTTTATATATTTATACATATAATAATGTATACGTATAGTTATAGTAAAATACTTTTTTATATACTACTATATACAAATATATAGTAAATATAAGCTGTAAATTTAATATTTAAATATAATTATGCATAAAATTTTTAAAGTTATATATATAGTAAGATATAATTATTTATAATTATATATTATTTTACATAATATATATAGTTATAAATAGTTATATATAATTAAACATATAGTTATATATATATTCATGCAAGTAGTTATAAGTATCTATATATAAATCTAAACAATGTTATAAAAAAATATTTTGATTTAATTATATTAATATATATATAGTTACAAATATAGTTATATATAATTATATAGACATTTATTTAGTTATACAAATATTTATATATAGATATGCACATATAGTTTAAAATAATATTTTATGTTGTTATACATGTAATTATAAATATAGTTATACATGTGGTTATGCATATAGTTACACATATAGTTAAACATATATTCATACATGTAGGTTTATATATTTGTTCATTTAATTTTATATAATTATATATACGGTAATGTATAGGTGTAGATATAGTAAATTACTTTTTTATATATTACTATATACAAATATATATTAAATATAAGTTGTATATTTAATATTAAATATAATTATTCATAAACTTTTATAGATATATATTAAATATAAGTTGTAAACTTTTACATATAATATATATTTATATATAATTATAAATAATTATATATAAATTAAACATATAATTATATATCTATAATTATTTTATAGATATTCATACAAGTTGTTATAAGTAGTTATAAGTAGTTATAAATTAAACATATAATTATGTTATAAGTTTAACATAATGTTGTATGTTGTTATAAATGTAATTATAAATATAGTTACATGTGGTTATACATATAGTTACACATATAGTTAAAACATATATTTATACATGTAGGTTTATATATTTGTTCATTTAATTTTATATATTTATTCATATAGTAATGTATAGGTATAGATATAGTAAAATACTCTTTTATATACTACTTTATACAAATATATATTAAATATAAGCTGTAAATTTAATATTTTAATATAATTATGCATAAAACTTCTATAGTTAAACATATAGTAAGATACAATTATTTATAATTATATTTTATTTTACATATAATATATATAGTTATAAATAGTTATATATAATTAAACATATAGTTATATATTGATGTATTCATACAAGTAGTTATAAGTAGTTATATATAAATATATACAATGTTATAAACAAATATTTTAATTTAATTATATGAATACATATATGTATATATAGTTACCAATATAGTTATATTTAATTATATAGAGTGTTACATAATTATACAAATATTTATATATGGTTATACACATATAGTTATAATTATGTATGTAGTTAAAGATATAATTATATATAACATTTATATAGTTATATATTTATTAAAATATAATTATATATAGTTATATATTAGTATACATATAGTATATATTTTTTAGAAATATAGTTATATAGAATTATACATATAGTTATACATTATTATGTAGTTACAAATTAGTTATGTGAAGTTATAAAAATAGTTTACTTTATTATAAATATAGTTATAAATACTTTTATATAAAATGGCATATGATTATATAATTAAACACGTGTATCTATATAATATTTGTGAATAAAATATTTTTTTAAGTGTGACTTAAAAAATATTATATTTATATGTAACACTTTTATAAATAATATATAGTATATATATCACATTTATATAAACATTATAAATATTCTATATTTATATAAAAAATAATATGTCATATAAATATTTAAAAAATTGTATAATCTTTAATGTTACATAATTTTTATATAAAAAATTATATAAATGGATAGTTTAATGTAAATGTTGTATATACATTTATAAACATTAATACATATGTATAAATATTTATATATAACATTATATGTTTATATAAACATATCAATGTGTATTTATATTGTAATACGTTTATATATATTAAAGTACAGACTATTATACATAATGTCATATGATTATATAAATGTATAAAAGTTTATATAAACTATTATATACACTTAAGATTAACATTATATAAAAGTTTAATTTAACATTAATTATTATATATATTAAAGTATATACATTTATACATAATGTCATATGATTATATAAATATAAACCATTAACATTAATATGCAAACATTTTGTAATTAAATCAAAATCAATAAACCCTAAAAATCTAAATAGTAGAAGAACAAAGATTAAACTGAAAATTTATAGTTTAATTAATTGTGTCGAGTCAAAATCATGTTAGGTTAAATAAAATTGAAGCAAAAAAGAAGAAATTCGGAGGAGAAATAAAAAAACCTAATACCCGATTATATTGAAAAAAACAAAAATCAGATTGTCTATATATAATTCAAAGAAACAAAGATATGTATAAGCAGTTTGAAGGAGAAGAAAAAAAAACTTAACTGGATTCAAAAGAATAGAACAAAGTTTATTGATTTTGTGCTTACAGTCACGTCTGATTTGAAAAAATGACTGAGTTTCAAATGAATGTAAGTGTTAATGACTTAACAAATGAATTTTAAATCAAAAAATTAAAACAATGGATTACCGACCAAAATTATGGCCGGTAAAAGATCGGTGAGAAAAAAATTATAAGTATCTAGAAGTCTATTTTACTGACCAATTTTAATGCTAAAATAATTTTGATTGTTAATGGTTGGTAATTTGTTGGTAATTTCTATTCGCTATTCCATCCTAATTTACAGATCAATTTTTGACCAAAAACATTTGGTCGGTAGGTATGATCGATATTCGGTCATGAAATGGTTAGTAATTACCGACCTCGGTCGGAAGTTTGGTCGGTAATTACGCTGTTATAAATATATTGAATAATCACTTTACTGACCATTTTTAAAGGTTATATATTTTTGGTCGTTAAATGGTCAGTAATCTTTCGTGAATATTTTTCGCTAATTCCTTCCTAATTTACAGACCATATTCCTGACCATATATATTTGGTCAGTAATTTATGATCGGTAGTTGGTCAGAAATTTAGTCGGAAGTATTTTTACGATGCTCCTCCAAGGATCTCTAAATTGGTCGTGAATTGGTCAGTAATTACTGACCTATATATATGGTCGATAAATGGATGGTAATTACGAAGTTATAAATAATTTGAAAACTCACTTTACTGACCAATTTTAATAGTAATATATTTTTGGTCGTTAAATAGTCGGTAATATATTTGATAATCATGCTACAGACTGATTTCCTACCAAAAATATTTGGTCGGTAATTATAATCGGTCTTTGGTCAGAAATTTGGTTGAAATTTTTTTTTGATACCCTTTTTTGTTCACTAAATGATCGTGATTTGGACAATAATTACCGAATAAATTTTTAGGTCGGGTAATTTGGTCGGTATTTTCGTAATTTTTAGTCGTGTTAGTCACCATCCATCAATATCTATAATAGAAAATTTAATTAAACCATAATTACATCATTCATCCAAATCAATTATTTCATATAATCCAAATAACACAAATCCTAGACCATGTTTATTCATACAAATTTTTAGATTTATCTTCTGAGGAGGAAAATTCAAGAGATGAGCCCCTAAACTCTAGGGGTTGACATAGTTAATGCATCCCTTTTTTATTAATGGAACTCTTAGAAAGTATTAAATTTACTTCAGGATTTGTAGTTGCAATAACGATTGCTTGTGAGGAAAAAGGAAAAGATAATGAAAGATCTCTAAAAATACTCTAACTTTCACTTTTATAGTTAGAAAGTTTTGCATTTTTCTAAATAGAAAGTCATGATTTTTAGATGAAAATTATAAATTTGATTTTATTATTTAGTTTGAGTTTGAAACTCTAGAAAATAGTTATGATTTTATTGATATTTTTTATAATACAATTATACAAGGTTGTGATACTAGCAACAAACAAGACTTGAGCCTAATTTATCTATAACACAAAATTGTGGTACTATGAGATAGCACAATGACTTCGTGTCTTTGTAATTTATAGTCCATAAATAGTCATGATACTAAGAAGTTTCCACATGGTGGAAATAACTTCCAATATTATTATATAGCCATATAAGTATCAAGGTGGTGATATTGGTCATTTGTCTTTCTTAATATGTAGGTGGTTGTGACACAGACTTGGTCATGGCACTTATACTTAGCTTTTTTTTTTAATAAAGAAACACTATCAAAAAATTCTTTATAATCTATGGCATGTGCAATAAATTATGTTCTTTATGAAATACAATGTAAATATCCATTTTGATCTTCCTGATAACAAAATCTGCATTCGCGGCTTTCCCTTCGTGCAGCCGTCTGTTCCTTTCCTTCCAAATGTGATAAGCCACGGCCGCAAAAGTTTCCTTCTTGAAGTTGTTTTCCACAGAATCAGCTTTATACCGCTTCTCTAGGACTCTAAGACCTTCTAAGATAGAGGATATATTTCCCTTTATTTTCGCCCAGGCTTAGGATTCCTTCAGGATGTACCTAGAGAACCCGCAATTGAAAAAAATGTGATTGAACGATTCTGCCTGGCAGCAGAATTCACAGCTGATATTGTTAGTGCATGTGAAGAAATTATCCTTAGTCCAGAATTTGCCCAGCTTGGCAATCCATAAGTTGACTACGTGCTTAGGAACATAATTTTTCATCCATATGCATTCAGCCCATGGCCTTTCCTTTTTAACGTCTGAGCCAGTGAGGAAGTGGCAAGCATTATGAACAATTTTGCCCCCATCTCCCCATGTATTTAGAAGGGATTCAACAACTTCCTTAGAGCCAGCCTTGCTTACAAGAGCGTCTCTAACAGCGATTAAGCTTTTCCAAAAGGGCGAGTCCTCCTTCGAACATCGGGATTCCCACACGCTTTGGGAGTTGAGGTAAACATGGTGAATCCATTTAATCCAGAGAGCATCCTCTTTCTTATTGATCCTCCACAAGGTTTTGATAAAAAAAGCTTTATTCCATACAGAAATATTAAGAATACCCATACCTCCAAGGTGGGTAGGCAGGCATACTTTATCCCTGGCAACTTTAAGCCTATATCTTCCTTGAGGCTGGGCGCCCCATAGGAATCTTCTACATACTCCATCAATGGAGTTAATAATGTAAGAGGGAAGGAGGAAGACTAAGAACCAGTAGCCCTCAATACCTTGAACAACTGTGCGTAGGAGCTCCAGCCTGCTCGCGAAAGAAAGTAGTTTCCCAGCCCACTGATGGATGGCTGAGGTAATCTTAGCGAGTAAGATAGAGAACTGGGAGGATATGAGACGTCTTGACGAAAGAGGGACTCCGAGAAAAACGAATGGTAGGGTACCTTTCATAAACCCAGATGCTTCTATAATTTCTTTTTTGGTTTCACTATTCACACCTCCAAAAAAGATATTCAATTTGGAGGAGTTCACATTTAGCCCGGAAACCTCAGAGAACTCTTTTAGAGAATCCAATATAATAGATGAGGATGCCATGTCCCCTCTTGAGAAGATGATTAGATCATCAGCATACATCAAGTGCGTTATTTTGAGAGCCTTGCACCCAGGGTGAAACATGAAACGATCCAGTAGGGAGGAAGAGGCAAGTTGCCTAGACAAGTATTCCATGCCAATAGCAAAAAGATAGGGGGAGATGGGGTCACCTTGTCTAAGACCCAGTTGGCCGTTAAAGAACCCATGGAGTTGGTCATTAATTGCCACTGAGTAAGATGTGGTGTTGATGCACTCGTGTATAATCTCAATGAAATGTTTTGGAAAGTTGAGGCTAGTTAGAACATCAATGAGAAAACTCTATTCAACCGTGTCAAAGGCTTTCTGGATATCGACTTTGAGGAAGCACCGCAAAGATATTCTCTTACGAGCGTATATTCTAATCAACCCTTGGGCGAGAAAGAAGTTAATCGGAGATTAGACGCCCTTTGATAAAAGCCCCCTGCACGGTGCTGATAATGAGGTTCATTATTGATTGTAGGCGTGTGACAATAAGCTTCGAAATGACCTTGTATAAGGCATTACAACATGAGATAGGCCGGTATTCTTTAACGGTTGAGGCATGAGAAGATTTGGGAATTAGTGTAATGTAGGCATGATTAATTTGCCTTAACATCTTCCTGGAGTAGAAGAACCTTTTAACCGCATTGGCGACATCTCCCCCAATATGTTGCCAGGAAGCTCGAAAGAATTCTGCCTTATAGCCATCTAACCCAGGTGATTTCGAGCACCCCATAGAGAACACAACGCTTTTAATTTTCTCCAGGGAGAAGGATAAGGTGAGAAGATGGTGGTCTTCATCACTAAGCCTCGGCCCATTTTGTATGATGCCCTCATTGATACAGTTTCTGGACTTCGATGAGCCTAGTAAGCCTTTAAAAAAAGGAGACGGATGTGTCCGCAATGTCCTTCTTTGAAGTTGTGTAACTACCATCTTCCTTAATTATTGTAACAATTTTATTTTTTTGCAGTTTATAGCTTGTTAAGACATGAAAAAATCTAGTGCATTTGTCGCTTTCCTTGAGATATTTTATCTTAGCCTTTTGCCTAAGGAAGGAGAGTTCACACTCCTCAAGTTTCCTTAGTTTAATTTTGAGCTGGATCTCTTTTTCTTTTAGGACAAGACAAGTGTGCTGAAACAATTCAGACTGAACATCATTTAGCTCTTCCCTAGCACTCTTGACTCTCATACAGATATGACCGAAATGCCTATCATTTAATTTTTTAAGGGGTTCTTTCAAGAGTTTCAGCTTTGTGGCTATTTGAAACATAGCTGAACCATCCACTCTGCTTTTCCAAATGTTAAGTAGCAGTGGGATGAAGTCCTTGTAGGAAAGCCACATGTTGCAGAATTTAAAGGGGATGAGCCTCCCTTTGTTTGCATGTTCGGTAGTCATAAGGATCAGACAATGATCCAAGTAGACTCCAAGTGCTAAGAATTAAACATGGCTGTCAAGTAAAAGCTTAGTCCATTCACTATTCTCCATTGCTCTATCAAGCTTGTTAGAGATCCTTCCATTCGTCCAAGTAAAATAATTTCCGGAAGAAGGGAGGTCCTCCATGCCTAGATGAGAGAGGCAGTCGAGCGCATTGTGACATTCATAGTTGGAGACTATTCTGCCTCCAACTCGATCCAGGCCAGATAAGGGAGAATTTAAATCCCCTATGAGTGTCCAAGGGGAGGTTCTTGCTTCATCTTCATCAATTAGATCGCTCCACAAGCATCTTCTAGTGACCACTGAGTGGAGAACATATATAATAGAAAGTCTAAAAGCTAAGACTTTTTCTTTATCCATTACATGAAGAGTAATGAGTTGTGTTGTGCAAGTAAGAACTCTTATGTCCGAGGTCTAAGGATCCCATAGAACTATGATTCTTCCGTAATTATTACATGCGAAGTTATCCACTGCGCTAAACTTCCTAAATTTCGTCTGCATGAACCAAGTTAGTCTATCATAGCTAAGTTTGGCTTCAGCTATGGCGAAAATGTCAATGGCGTAAGCCTGGAATAGCCTGAGCACTTCCTTGTGCTTGAGGGGACAATTAAACCCTCTAAGGTTCCAATATGCTATTTTCATTGTTCAAGCATTTCTTCATTGAACTCAGAAAAAAGGGGGGTCCATAGAGCTTCCCCAGCATCAAAGCCCTTATATCCACCCTTACTACATAATTATAAGCAAACCCCTTCACCGAACTCCCATGCCAAAATAATAGGTCCGGGATACATAGCATGTTTGAAGATAAATTACCCATACGGTGACCCGTTGTGTTGGCCATCTCCCTCCTCACCCCAATTCCGACGCTCACATTCATTCTCCTACCCTTACATGAGACTACCCATACAAAAACTATTCCCAACTCACTGTGCCAGCATGGAGGGAAAATCGAGTAAGGCCCCAAGCATAGTTTTAGAAGCTTAATGTAGGAAGGATGTTTCTCCCTTCCAAGGGTTCGATTAACGTCCAGATTTGTCCACCCATTCGTATATCATATATCATCATAGCAGGCATTAAATTCGAAAGAAAACCAGGTGCGTCCGTAAGGTCATAATCTTTGCAGGGAGTAAGCAGCCAGAATGTCTGCCACTGCAATTCAATTGCATCCAGGACCAATAACTGGGCCTGATTCTTTGTTTTTTGTTTTGAAAAGATCCAGACAGATGAAGACTGTTCTGGTTTTCCTGTTGCATGTAATACCCTTTGACCCACACCATGCCACTCCTAGAGGTGCCACCACCTCTCCCCAAGTACCCTTTAGAAACAGTACCAGGCAGGGGAATAAAACCCTCCTTCTCCAGCCTCCAAAGCTCCAAATAGACTTCCACCAACAACCAAGAAAAAAACCAAAGAAAACACCAGAAAAAACACCTATATTTGTCCCATTTTTCAGAGGGGCTAGGCCCCCCTTATTCCTGCTATGCTGGACCATATGGGACAGAACCCTTGGTCATTTGCTCCTTTAATCTGGCTTTATTCCTGAGATTAAGAGAAGGCCCCTCTCTTGTGCCTGGATCCTTTCTCCTTCAAGCTTTAACCACTCTGAAGCCCTCTGCTTCCTCCTCTGCCTGGACGGAGGCAGCTTTCATTCCTGGCCGTGGGTCTACCTCTCTAGCGTTAGGAATTTGCCCTTCCTCCATTGGTGAGGCTTTCATTCCATCCTCTGCTGCGATGCATATTATTGGAGTAGATTGCGTGGATTTTTCCTCCGATAGAGAAGCTTTCAAATCATCCTCAGATGGCTTACATGTCCCTGTTGAAAGAGGGGTAGCCGACATGGCCTCCAGCACCTTCTCCTCCTGGATCTTTACTTTACGACAAGTATTTAAGGAATGCCCAAACATAGAGCATTGTTGACAATAGAGAGGAAGATTTTCATAGATAACAGGTTATTTGATTTTAGATCCATCCGAAAATTCCAGCCTAAACTCTTCGGTCAGCTCACCCCCTAGGTCAATTTCCACAAGTATCCTAGCGAAAGCAATCTTAGAGATGTCCGTCGTTAGCTTATCCATATGCAATGGTCGGACGATGCAACTGGCGGCCTTGCTTAAGCCTTTATGATTCCATAGGTGCAAGGGAAAATCTGCCAATTTAACCCTAATAGTTAGCCATTTCCTTGAGGCCGTAGTGAAAGCCGACTAGAAGTGACTTAACATATAGCGGTCGGCCATAGACCAAGAAGGGGCCTGAGTTAAGTATATGGTCTCTATCGATCAAGTTTCCAAAACGGAATACTAGCCATTCGTTGGGGTGCTGAATAATCTGTGGGGATAGCTTCCATTGTTCATCCATGAACCTTTTCAGCATAAGTTAGCCAGGGCTTCTCGTAACGAAGTATCCGATTAGGCAATTCTCACAATGTTCACAAAGTAAGTCATTTTCAACAAAAAGAGCCTTACCCGGATGTGCAGGGGGTATATATTCCAATTTCGAGGTATTAGCTAGGGCCCTATTACCGGCAAACATGCTACTCCATGGTGCCTTATTTCTGCCGTAGGTTTTGAAAAGTTTACCTACCTTATTCTAGATATGCTTGGTAGTTACTACCCCAAGGGCTTTGTCAACATTCTGGGCACTTGCCTGCATCGCATTACTGGTCTGTAAGGCATTCAGGGGAAAATGTATTTCGTCAATAATTCTGCCCTCAATTACGGCAGATAGATTGAGGTCCAAAATATCTTTATTATAGTTTCCATCTCGTGTGTTGTACAATTTAACAGGGCTGGAGCATGTGGCGCTTTCATTACCCATAGAAATGTCCAGAACATCATTAGTATCCTCTAGAGAATTATCATTAGCAGCCGAGATAGTATTGTAACTACTAGAAATCAGTAGTCCCTTCCCTCTCTTACCCAAGCCATTACATTCCTCACTCAAAGCATTCAAAATATTTTCACTTGAGTTGTTATTTGAGGAACCGGAAGCATGAGATATCACAGGTTGAGAACCGAAATCATTGTAATTAATACTCGGTAACACAGAATCAAGGCTCAAAGCGCCCTTATTTATCGAATTCGAGTTTAGTTCATTGGTGCACATCAGAGAAGTTTGGTTTTTAATCATAATTTTAGCATTTACTTCATCTATAAGGGAGCTCGAATTAAGCAGAAGATGAGTTCCATTAGCGTTACTGTTAGTAGGAATCTTACCGTAGATATCTTGCCAGTAATCGCCATCCTTGACAACAAACTCTGTTGCAGATGAGTTGTCATCAGAACAAAGAATCAAGCGCCTTCGAATCCTCGTCGGGGAGGTATTTGCTCTTACCGTCGGGTAGAATCCAGGAGAGGCGATGATGGGACTTAGGCTTTGGTTGGCCTCAATATCAGTATTAAGAATGTCGAGAGGTCCCGTCATACTTCAAATAAATGAGGACCTCGAACAAAACGGTTCCTAGTTAAAGGAACTAGCTTCCATTGCAATCATCCGAGCTCAATAAGTTGGATTTTCGGGAACCAAGGTAGAGATGCAGAATCGGGGAGAACGAGAGAAGAAGGGGGGGGGGGATTGAAGAAATATAATCCACTTATACTTAGCTTGAACATATAAGTCATGGTTATGTATTCCTTTGAGAATAAGAGTCATGATATTGGAAATGGTCATACTCGAGTAATATCATTTGTAATATTTAGTAATCTAAAAGTTATGACATTGACTAATTTCAAAGGTTTTGGCCCGAGTACTTGTGCCTCTTTAATTTTTTATAGCTTAAAAGTTATGGCTTGATAAAAAAATCATAACTCTAACTTGAGCCAATCAAGTCATATAAAGATAAAGTCATAATTCTATAAAATTAGCCACGACCTTAAAAACTAGTGGGGTACTTGATTATTGTGATATAGAATTAATATCATGGCTATTATAAATTTATGAGCTAGATATGATTGCAAATCGATGATAACATCATAACCATTAAAAATATATTCCATAACAGAAAGATTATGCGAATGAGTGATTGTGAAAAACAAGATTTTACTAAATACCATTTATATAGTGTTTTGGCTAATAATAGATATTACAACTATGAAAGATTTATATATTTACATTCTCTATTAAACACCTTTAAAAACTTTTTGAATTCATAACTATTTATCATTGTTCTTAGAACAACCAAAATTTATGAAATCAATACTATTTCCACATATTCAGATCATTTTTAACTACTAAAATACACTAGAATAATCAATAGATCGAACATCAAATAAATACTCATACTAAAATGATTGTTCATTTCCGAGAAATAACTTCCCAACAAAAAATATAAATATGCATCATCACAATAAATTATTAAAACTAGGTTTGAGTGTCCCATAGTTTATAAATAGCGATACAACTCTAAGAAAATATTACTAATATCATAGTTGGTTTTGAATTCTGTGACTATACTTGTAGGTCATTGAGCATGTATATTTATTTATTTGTTAGATATATATTTATTACCTCACATATGCATAGAAGAAATATCTTTGGATTATCTCTCAAGTAGTACTATGTTTAACATCCATAGCTATATCATCAAAATTTCTTAACATTATTGAAGATTTCTAGTGTCTATGTGATTTTTTTAGTATATTTCTTTATTTCCTTCATGTTGGTCTCTTCATTCAATCCTTTTTCAGTTATATTCATCTCTGAGGATGTCTCCTCATTTAATGTCACAACTTTAGTAAATTATTTGGCTTCTTCTTCTCTACTCCATTATTCCTTTTTCTTTTGAATCCACAAAATCATGGAATTATGAATAATCACAGCTTTGTCTTGCAACTTTTTCTTTCTCTTATTTTATTATAACAATGTAATTTCAAAGTCATGGTGATGTGCATGATCCCGGATTTTGTCTTTAAATTTCTAATAGACTAATTCATTTTGTATTCTCAAAGTCATGGTGATGATCACAACCATGTCTTTGTCTTATATTTGTTCTTGGTCATTTTCATTCTATATCATTAAAGTCACGATGTTCATCATTACCATGACTTTATTTTTATCGTTAATTTTATCTCTGCATTGTCTTTTTCTTTAAATATATTCTCTTCCTTAGAGCTATCAACATACAACTTCTCATAGGTCATGACTTTAAATAATTTCAAGATCCCATAGTAGTCATCTTCTTCTATTTCTTTATTTTTGCAACTCAAATATAATTTTTTATCTTTTTTATTTTTATCACTATCATATATCTAAAGTTGTTCCTCTATTTTATATACTCTATCACACTCACAATTCCAAAGTTTCTCTTTTGTACCATAAACTTTTATTTCTCTCACAACTTCAAAATTATTTTTTTGGTCCATACATTTCATCTTTATCTGATCAATAGTCTTCTATACATTTTTTCCACCATAAATCTACTTTTTTTTTGCATTATATCATGGAGTAGATTGTCAATCCATTACCCTTTCTCATAGTTGTCTAGACCTCATAAGCTATTATAAAGATTAAATTTTACTTATTTCTATTCAACATGAAGAGCGAACTCACTCTTCTCAATATCAATGAGAGCTTGTCTCAGCTAAAAATGAATGTCCCAAAATTAATAATGCATATTGATCTTTCTCTATATCCAAAATAATAAGATATACTAGAAAATTAAAAATATCAATCTTGACTAATATATCTTTAATTATTTTATCTGGCCACTTGATTTTCTAATCCACCATTTGGAGTGTGAGAGATGGATTATTTTTTTAAGATTTAATCTTTGTGCAATTGGTAGGGACATCAAATTGATACTCAGTCCCAAGACACATAATGCCTTCCATAATGTAAGATCTCTAATAGTATAAGGTATAATAAAACTCAAGGGACAATTCAATTTCCTAGGTAGTTTTCTTTGAATAATGATAGCATTATTCTTAGTCATATTCTTTACGTCTCCAATATCTTATTACTATTTATTATATCTTTTATAAATTTGACATAATTTAGTATTTATACAATAGTTTTGAAAAATGATATATTCACTTCTATTTTTTCAAAATATTCAGATTTTCTCTAAAGAATTTTCAAATATATATTCAAAATTTGAAATATGATATATTCAAAATATATTCACTTCTAATTTAGTATTTCTATAATGATATATTCAAAATATATTCAATATTCAAAATATATTCAAATTTTTATTCCTAGATCATTGCAGAAATTAGAAGATTCATTTAAAATTTACGTTTAGTTTCATTCTAATCTATTTTTTTTTCTTTCAAATGCTTTTGGTAAGCTTCATTCACCATCTGATTCTCCTTTTATATTAAACTTGGTTATTCATTTCTTTGGGAGTCATGACTTTGGTATGTGTCATGTCTTCTTAGTTATCATTTAACCAATAAATTTTATTTGTAGCTCCTTCTTACTTACAAATAATATTGATGAATAATTCCTTAGATTTACCTGTATATCACTTGATAATTATTTTTCTCTTCTTTCATTTATTGATAATATCAACTAACCAATATGATACTCAATGTTTCTCATCACCAAATTAATTTCATCCATCTTAGCTTCAAGTTTCCTCATTCACGTTTCTTGGTCATTATTATTCTTCTAAAATTTCTACCATAATGATTTGTACACTATCAACCACAATTAGTTTTTCTTCTCTTCATGATAGATGATAATTAAATTTGGAGCTCTCTTGATTTATATAGTCCACTTCATTATTCCATATATTTCACAAGGATTGCCTGATCTATTGCAACCCATTCTCATAGTTTCTGAATAAAAAAATTTTATTATTTCTCATGTTTTGATAATAATACTCTAGGACATTGTTATTGAGTTGAAATATGTAATCATTGTTGTGCATTTGATTTGCCTCTTCCATTTGATAAATGAGCTTTAATTCCACAACACTATTTGGATGTAAATATGTGTGATCTTCTCCAAAATTCTTCTCTTTTCTTCATTAGTATCAAACTTCCTTTATAAGGTTTCCATCTTTGCTTCAATAATAGTGAATATATCCAACTCAATACTCTAGCTTGTCTTCTCCCAAATGTGTGATTCATTAAAGTTTAATAATTATCTTTACTAGCTCATCAAATAAATAATATGCTTTGTTTGGTGATTTATTCATAATAATTCTTTCGATGGTCACATCAACCATAAATCTCATCTTGTAGTTCAAACATTATAAAAGGTTTGAGCTTGTAACATCATGGCAAAATAATATCTAGGATATCTCATTAATAACACCTTAAAATAATTCTAAGCATCATATAAGTTTTCCTACTTATCTTATCGAAATTGGCTTATTTTGCTTTGAATTTTTTTGTATTTTTTGCATTTTTTGTATTTTTTTGTATTTTTTTTATTTTTTGTATGTTTGTATTTTTTTATTTTTTTATTTTTTATTTTTTATTTTTTTATTTTTTTATTTTTTATTTTTTATTTTTATTTTTTATTTTTTATTTTTATTTTTTATTTTTTTATTTTTTTTTATTTTTTTATAAAAATTATTTCTGAGAAGTAATTTGTTGTAAGAATAATTTTAAGAAAAAACTCTCAATAATTCATCTCAACTCTTAATAGAGTTCCACAATAAATATTGGAACCAGCTTAATGCTTTACTACTTAAGAAAAATAGAAATAATCTTTATTTTATTACATTTGGTTCAACTTCATTCACATTCATAATATTACATAACTCCAAAAATAGTGGAACATGTCCAATAAGATCTTTTGATGCTCTTCTACTAAATTGATGCATTTAGTTTAACTTGTTGCAAGTAAATACCAGAATAACTATTCATCATATGAGCCTCCAATAATCTCCCAAAGTATAGTAATGGATGAGTTGTCGAACATCTTGCCCATTATTACATTGAGTCTCTCAATTACTTTCGGTGCTCTCCGTAATGTACTTGTTAGCTATTTGTTTTCCAATAATTCTTCTAGTTCTTTAGATTTTGGTGTCTGGTTAGCTTAGCTTAGTCTTATAGTTTCAGATAATCGAAGATAGCTAGAAAAAGAAAAAGAAAAGAGAGTGCACATAAAAAATCACATCCAAATATAATAATTCACATTTAAATAAGTTAACATGACTTTATTACTTTGCCTAATTTAAACGAATAGTCAACTCCCAATACCTTATTAATGAGAATATCTCTTTAACTAAGATTCACAAGTAAATGGTTCGTACAAGTAGTATAATAAACGTTTATTTAGATATTCATTCCATGGGGATTATATCGATAGTTTGACTATTTAACAAGAGACAATCCAAATATTAATTTACATTCAAACAATCTTATGTTCATGTTTGTTTATCTAATTTCAATGTAATGACACTTTGTGTACAACTCAATTTCTTATTTTAATATAGTATTGGCCTAGCAAGTTTGGAAAAAAGAAGAAGAGTAGGATAGAAGACTGATTATGGGCTGTTACCCAATTAAATTTATGTGGTTATGGTGCATAATTTTTTTTATTTATTAATTTTTAATATATGACATTTATTAGATTTTTTATAATTAGATTATAAATAAAAATATAGCAAATAGTGACTTTAATGATATTGTATTAGACGTAGATATAAATAATAATGGCAACCACACCCGAAGGTATGAGGCTGAAACATGGTTCTCTCTAATGGTTTCGATCCATTTGTCTAAAAATCTAAAACTAAGTGAACTTCAATAATATTAACTAACTTCAACATAATAAAAATAAAAATTCAAGAGGTATCGAAGAAGAATTGACAAAATATATATTTTATTATATATTTATATATAAGAGTACATATAGAACTGATCACCTTAATAGCATGCTAATCAATATGCTAAACAACATAGTATATTAGATCCTAGAAAATTCTAATTGATTGTAAAGCCTTTAAAATTGGATCAATTTCAACTTTATTGACTCATTTATTTACTGTAATATTTTGGGAGTGAATATATGACTAAATTGACTATGATCATGAATCTTCTAATTAGATTTTTAAAAGATTATAGGGTAGTCAGTATTATGCAGACCTACTTCAAGCCTACTTATTATAGGATTCCTTTGTCCACTAGTAAGAATGATATAATAAATTATTATAATTAGAAAAATAATTAATAATTAATGAATTCAGAAAATATAATAAATTGATGTCTATGACATCAAGTAATTAGAATAGTTATGATTATGCATCATTCACATGCCATTCGCGTAGCTATTTATATAATGAACATGTGCCTTGCTGCCAACCTAGATAGAGATATTCCCAATAAAATGTAGATAGAAAAGATTCTCATATGATCAATTATAAGTTTTCAACTATAAAACCATTGTTCATACCCCAAAAGATGAGACTCAATGATAATACACATTCATGCATCTTCATTAGTTATGAACCACGAGGAGTTTGGGTACAAACTATGAGACCCAATCACAAAGATACTTATTTGGACAAAAAGAGTAATTTCAAAGATATTATTATTAGCACAAATTAATACTAGTTACTTCTAAAGATTAGTTTGATCTAAGTGGAGGAATCAAGTAGCCACCTTATTCCACAAGATTCATTTGATATTTTTTAGCCATATGATATGTCTATTAATGAGGTGCAAGACTATATTATAGCTAGAACTAGGCAATGCCTAGTATTTAATGATGATACATCTCACTATAAACTCAGAACATCATGTAGGTCCTACCGATATTCTCTAGATTCTATGATTATATATTACTCATAGATATAGGTGAATCAAAGACCTTTTAGGAGGTAATCTCTCTTGAAAATAAAGTAGAATAATTCAAAGATATGCAGGAAAAGATTAAATCTCTTTATGTCAATCAAACTTACTATCTAGTACCATTATCAAAAGAAAAGTGAGCTCTGAACAACAAATAACTTTTAGACTAAAATTTTGAGATGATTATTCTCAACTGAGATATAAAGCTTAGTTAGCAATCAAAGGTTTAGTCAAACAAAAGAAATCTATTTTGAAAATATATTTTCTAACATAGTGAAGACATCTTTTATGAGAGTATTTTTGAGTATGACTACTAGCTTATTTATAAAAAATAATCAACTTCAGATGAAGACTATATTTCTTCATGGGGACCTTCATGAAAATATATATTGATCAACTTTATAAATTTATAACAGAAGGGAAGGAATATCTAGTTTGTAAAATAAACAAAAGGTTGTATGATATTGAACAAGCTCTTAGGCGGTGGTTAGTAATTGACCAATGTGTATTTGCCAGTCACTAATTGGATGATGAAAAACCTTTCTTTTATTATATATTAATGACATGTTGATAATTGATCATGATGGAGTAAATATTGATGGGCTTAAGAGAAGAATTGAAAAAAATAATTTCTATAAAAAATATAAGGTCAATTAAACAAATTTTATAGATGATTCATGAGTGTCATCAGGGATATACCTTTTAGGTATATCTATGTATCTTAAGAAAAACATATCAGTAAATATTGATGCTAAACTAGTCTTAACTCTCTTAGCCAAATATATTAAGCTATGCATCAAAAATAGTTCCAAAACTAATGATGAAAAAAGATACAGGGGACATGTTTTTTATGCCTTGCTAGTTAATCGTCTTATGTGTGTAATTCAGAAAAAAAAATAAAATAAATAATATGATTGTTTTCTAGAAAAATGAACAAAATGATAATTTTGCTATAAGGAAAATAAGTTAAAAATTTTATAATACTAATGATAACATGAATTTTGTCATTGAATTTGTCTTGGAAAATATAGCTATGGTGACAAATTTCGTCATATTCTGAAGAACTCAGAATTTAGTTATTTTTTTTGAAATTTATTTAATTATTATTAGAATAATTAGGAAATAAAAAAAAGACCATGCCACAATGTGGCTGCGCCATGCTCGGTCCAAGCATAAAAAAATGAATATAAAAAAAATAAGTATATATATATATATATATTATTTAAATAAAATAATAGAAAAAAAATGATGGGAATCGGGAAAATGGGATGATGGAAAAAAATACTTCAGGGAAAGAGAGAGATACACAGTGTAGAAAATAAAATTAAAGAGTTTTTTGATTTTCTTTTTATCATAATTAATTATTCTCGAGTTGAAATAGAATAATCCAAGAACAAAAGTTATTTTACGCGACGAGTGCTTTAGTTTGATATCAAATTTATAAAGTTTTCGTGAAATATTCTGAGAGGTTGTAATTTTCTCCTATTGAAATTCTTTTCTATTTAAAGGCCATAAATGATCGTGGTTTATATTTCAATTCAAACAATTTAGGAATTTAATTGGGAATGGTTAATTAGTGAAAAGTTTCAGTATTTTGTTTAATAAAATATATTACAATGTGATTTGGGTTTGGATAGTTATAATTATGTCTGGAACATGGTTTAATCATAAATGACATATTTTCATTTAATGTGCACGGGAACATTCCATATAAATGGATGGATGCATGATAAATATATACATATAATGGTATAATGAATTTTATTTTGTGAACTCGAATTAGAACAACATCTGAACTGAGGTGCGCGGTAATTTTCAAAAGCATGACTAATATTAATATATGAACTCGAATTGGGACAACGTCCAAATTGAGCCATGCAGTGGTTTTAAAAAATATCCAAGGAAAAAAATATTTTATTAAAAAATATCCAATATGATTTTTCGAAGGTCCATATTTTTCAGAATATGTCCAATAAAAACATATTTTGTTCGGAGAATATTCATTATTATTTTTCAGAGGAGGTCCATATTTTTTAGAATGTTTCTAATATATATATATATCCATAGATAAATATATCTACATCAATATATAATATGTCACTATTGGATTCGGCATGAGTAAGGGAGTTGATGGGACTCGGGATATGGGCGTATAGATATTTCATCCATAATTACATTCATATAATTATTATACTTGAATGAGTGGTAATATATATGCATGATATTCTACATGAATTTAGGTAGGGAGTAGCCCTATAGAAGTTTACATCTACTGAGCTTTACTCACTCATTTGCGGGACCCCTTTTAGGTACAAGTCCAGGACAAATGATTAACCCACATGCAGGATCACACGTGTGAAGGAAGCCGGTTGTGGCTTGAATAATATATTATGTATTTTTATTCTGCTAAACAAATAAAAGGAGAAAAAAAATATGTACACTACATTTGGAAAATTTTTATCTTATTACACATTTTGTTAGTGATGGAATGAATGGAATCACCTGTGAATTGGGGTGTCACAAATTGGTATGAGAGGTTAGGTATATGATTACCTATAACTTAAAAAATTAGTACAAGTTTCACAATATGGTAGGAAAGTTTAGATATATAAATATCTAATACTCGGAAAAAAAGAAAAAAAAGAAGGAACACTAGGATAAAGAAACATAACCTTAGCGGTTTAGAAAATAAAAAAATATTTTCAAAATGAAAAGTCTATTATTAGTTGGCACGTGTACTAATAATAAAACTGAATGAGATTATTATATTTTTATTTGACTTATGTAGATGATAAGTAGAGAATGAAGACACATAAGATGTCCACGAAATAAAAATCAACCACTAGCCATATTTGATCAACAAATTGAGGCTGGGTGTCATCATTGATAAGGTTGCACAGACAAGTATAGCTAGAGGTCAAGAAGTATCAAGTAATCTCTAAAGGTTTAAGGTACATCATTCTCCGACATTTATGAGAGGAGGGGACCCAATGGCAGCAAATCTTTAGTTTTGATAAGTTGATAAAATCTTGGAAGCTATGGAAAGTACTTATAATACTACAAAGATTCGGCTAGCAGCATTCCAACTAGAGGGTGAGTCCCAAATTTGTGGGATTGGATCAAGGCCTCGACTTCAGCTAGACATTCCAAGGCCTAGGAATTCCTTGTACTTAGACAAGAAAAAATAACATTGTTTGATTGTGTGGCTATATTCACCGTGTTAGCATATTTTGGGGATGATTATGTGGCTACTAATGTAGCTAAGGTTCAAAAATTTGAAGATTGATTGAAATTATTCATCCGAGACAAGTTTGTGGGATTTCTTATCCAAGATACGGATTCAATGGTTAAGACAGTTTTAGCCATCGAGTGAGAGGTCGAGGATGCATGAAATAAATGAGAGATGAGTAGAAGTGCTAATAGAAAGAGAAATGAGGGTCATTATTTTTATAGAAAGTGGTAGAGACCTTTTATCTCATGAGAAATTCTAGGAAAAGGTTGTGGTTATCAAGGCCAAGGCAAGACTAAAAATTCTAGCTAAATTGGACAAAAAATTTGTTTTTACCATCATTAGCTTGGATATTAGAAATGAGAGTGCCCATTGAAGCCAGGATCTTAGGATTATAAGACATCATAGTCCCAGATATCCATGAGAAATATGCAAATATGGTTTATTCCTCCTTTCTCTAGTATGAGTCTAGGGAATTGAATACAATCTTGGGGTATTTCACAAATACCTCCCCACTTCACATGCATATCAAGGAGGCCAAGGCATGGGTAGTGGTCTAGAAGAGGGCTCAGAGGCTGAGACTTTGAGGACCCAAGGACATGTCTATGCTATTACACTATAGATGAACATGATAGATCAATCAGTAATGTAATGTACTTTCTTGCTTTTTAATTTATGGGCAAGAATTTTATTTGATTCTGGTGCATCACATTCATTTATTTCTTCATCATGTGTGAAGAATTGAGAGTAAAAAACTTGGATGAGGCATTACATGTGACTTCTCAATGGGAGATTAAGGTTAAAATTAGTCAGATATGTCAAGATTATGAGTTAGAATTCTCAAAGATTCTACTCATGACAAATCTTAGGGTCATGGATATATTAGATTTTGATGTAATTCTTGGCATTGACTGGTTGACAACACATCAAGTCATTATTGATTGTGATTGTAGAAGAATTATTGTCCACATACTAGATGATGTATGTGTTGTATTTCAGGGGGATAAATATAATATTTTACCCTATACTATATATGGTTCTAAATGGCATGGTCAACTGATGGGTTGACTAGCATGTCTCATCCTAGAAAAGAGGGGACACCGAATATGGATTTTTCTCAGATGGTTTGTGAATACGATAATAATTTTTTTCAAATAAATTACCAAAATTACCCCTGCCCAAGAATATGGACTCTAGTATTGAGTTATATCCTGATATATCACCCATTTCTATGACTCCATATAGGATGATACCAATCAAATTACACGAACTCAAGGTTTAGATACAAGATTAGTTGGACAAGTGTTTCATTAGACCCATCACTTCACCTTGGGATGCTTATATTCTATTTACAAAGAAGAATAATAAGACTCTTTAATTATACATTGACTATCAATAGTTGAATAGAGTTGCGATAAAGAATCTATATCCATTTCCAAAGATTGATGATTTATTTGACTAGTTAAAAAGACATGAGCCTTTTCCAAAATAGATCTCCATACCAAATATCACCAGCTGTGAGTTAGGTAGGGGAATACGGTATGAGCATTTTGAGTTTATAGTAATGCCTTTTAGATTAATAAATACACCAGCAGCATTCATGGATCTCATGCATAGAATATTTTAGCCATATCTAGATCATTTTTTTTGTGATTTTTAAGGATGAAATTTTGATCTTTTCTTAGTCCGAATGAGAGCATGAAGATCATTTAAATATTATTCTCCAAACTTTGAGAAAATATAAGTTGTATGCCAAGTTTGGTAAATGTAACTTTTGGTTGACAGAAGTAATATTTTTGGGACATGTAGTATTATCTACTGGTGTCTCTATGGACCCTAAAACAAGTCAGGGCTTTTATGAGTTGAGAGAGTCCAGAGTTAGTTTTTGAGATACATAATTTTTTGGGATTGACTAGGTATTATAAAAGATTTATTATGAATTTTTTCTGGTTAGCTGCTTCAATGACTAGATTGACTAGGAAGAAAGTCAAGTAAAAGTGAAATGATTTATATGAGAAGGCATTCCATCAATTGAAAAGGAGACTTACTTTAGCACCTATTTTGATAGTTCTGAATAGGGGATAGAAATATACAATGTGTTATAATACTTCAAAAGATGGATTGGGATGTGTTCTGATGTAATCCAGGAGAATTGTAGCTTATGATTCAAGATAGTTAAAGTATCATGAGCAAAATTACTCCACACATGATATAGAAATAGCAGTTATAATCTTTGCTTAAAAAATATGGCATCACTATTTGTATGGGGAGCAATTTGAGATATATTTAGACCACAAAAGTCTAAAATATATCTTTACACAATGAGACTTTAACATGAGACACTATCGATGGATGAAGTATCTAAAAGATTATTATTTTACTTTGTATTATCATCTAAGTAAAACAAATGTGGTGGCTGATGCATTTAGTCAAAAGTCACGAGGTTCGCTAGTTAGTATATCTTTGCGGGAATAGAATATGCTTGAAACTATGAGATGATTCAGCTTACAATATAGCAATCAAAGTTTTGGTGTTATCAGAAGTTTAGTAGCCATACATTCCTTATTAAATAAAGTAATCGAGATCCAGAAATAAAATACATAATTATTATCCATAAAGAATTGAATAGAGACTGGTACATACTATGAAGGTTGGAATGTTTATATGAATGGTAGAATTTGGTTTAGGGGACGGATTATGGTTTCCCAAATAGTAAAATAGAGAAAAAAGATTCTTAGAGAATTTTATTGTTCTCATTTTAAGGTGCATCTGAGGTAGCACAAAGATATATAATGATCTTTATTTTCAGTATTACTAGAATGAGATAAAAAGATACATTAGAAATTTTGTTTGATGATGCCTCATGTGTCAACATATAAAGGCTGAGCATCAGAAGCAAGTAAGATTATTCCAACCTTTGGAGGTAGTAGAGTGAAAATGAGAGCATATCAATATGAATTTTGTGACTAGCTTGTCATGGACATCATGAAAACATGATGTTGTGTGGGTAATTGTGGATTGACTTATAAAATTGGCACATTTCTGGCAATGAGGATGACTATCACAGAAGAGGAATTGTGCAGGTTTTACTTATGAGAAATTGTCCGATTACATGGAGTGATTATATCTATTGTATCAGACAAAGATCCTAGATTTCTGGCTCATTTTTGGAAGAGTTTCCAGAAAGTAATAGGAACATAGTTGATAATGAGCGCTACTTTTCATCCACAAATAGATGGTCAGTCAGAAAGGGCCATACAAGTTTTAGAAGATATATTGTGAGTATTTTGTCTAGATTTCAAGGATAACTGGGAAGAATATTTGTCGTTGATTGAGCTTGTAAATAACAATAGTTATTATGGAAGTAATGCCAACAAGAATTTAAGGTGGGAGACCATGTCAATCTCTAGTTTGTTGGGCTGAGGTAGGAGACACATCCATCATGGGTCCAGATGTGATTAAAGACATCTCATAAATAGATTTGATATGACAATGACAACCTCTAAAATTTAAGGTGGGAGATCATGTTTTTTGAAAGTAATGACAACAAGGGGAGTAATCATATTTGGTAAGCATAGAAAGATATCGCCAAGATGACCTTTCAAAATACTCAAGAACTTGGGTTTGGTTTTTTATCGATTAAAATTATCATCACATTTATCTGTTGTCCATGAGATATTCTGTCTCTATGCTTGAGAAATATATTTCTGATCCAACTCATGTAATAGATTAGGGCGAACTCGTTATTGATGCAAATGAAATGTTTAAAGAAATACCAGTGCATATCATTGATAGTCGAATAGAAGAAACAACATGGGAACATTAAGACATTATGCATGTTGCTTATACTTTTTATTTAAAAAAGAAGGTATGTATTTTAGTAATTTAATAATTATTTAACTTTATGGTATGCTTATAATTGTAAAGGTATATCTGTGAGAATTTCAGGATGAAATTTTTTAAGGAGGAGAGAATGTGAAATCTAGAAAAAAAAAATAAATAAATAATATGATTTTTTTTTCTGGAAAATTGACAAAATAGTAATTTTGTAATAATAAAAATAAGTTGAAAATTTTAAAACCCTTATGATAACATAGATTTCTTCAATGAATTTATCTTGGATATTATGGCAACGGTGACAAGTTTTGTCAAATTCTGAGGAAGTCAAAATTTAGTTATATTATTTATTAATTCAATTATTATTAGAATAATTTGGAAAAAAACTATGTCGTGATGTCAATAGACATGACTACGCCTAGAGGCATCAACTGGGCTGGGCCAGTCCGGCACTGGAAAATCCCGTGCTCGGGTTAGGCACGAGTCGTGCCGTGCCGTGCCTGATCCAGCACGGTTCGGTGCCCGTGGCACGGCACACCGGCACGGGTTCATCCCGTGTCCCCCTCGCTTCGCCCCTCCCGCAAAAAAGACCAAGGGTCGGGTCTGATTGGACGTGACCTGTGGTCCCCCGAGCCGACCCAATTCCCCCCGCCCCCCCCCCCCAACGGGCAAAAAAAAATTAAAAAAAATTTTAAATTTCAGACGTTGGATCTCGCCTCCAACGGCTAGGGGGCAGAATCCAACGGCCCTCATGATTTTGCCCCCTAAAAAAATTTAAAAAAAAATCAAAAAAATGACTTTTTTTTAAAAAAAATATTTTTTTTAATCTATAAATTCCTCCCCCCCTATCTATAACATTTATGTTTTTCATAAATATTTTTTCTCTCAAATCTCACATTTTTTCTCTCAAAAATCTTGCTTCTCTCTCTTAGGACTCGGGATTTCGGCATTCGGCTTGGATTTTCGGGAATCTCAACTTGAGTTTTGAATTTTGAGCTTGACTGTGGTGCACCGTGCATATAATCGACCTCACTACTTTTATCGGGTAATTTATTTTAAGTTTTTTTTACTCTTTCTTTCTCTCTAGTTTCTCTCTTTAGACCAAAAATAGAAAATTTTAAAATCAGTCATCTAGTCTCTAAATAACTATTCTGATTAACAAAAATCCTAAAAGGTGACAAATACTAATGAAACATATTTAAATTTAGAAAATAAAACTATTATACAGAGGTCTGAGGCTGTTGAAACTTTGGTTTCTCTAGTCATCTCAACCCAAACTTCTAAAAAACAAAAAATTAGGACTTCTGTCGTTCAGACTCATTTTAATATAATAAAACAAAAAAATGTTAGGGGTGAGGAAGAAGAAATGGCACCGTGCAAATATTATATGAGACTTTTAACATGTAAGAGTTCGTTTGGGACTGGGCACCTTAAGAGGCATGCTGAATTATGCACCAAAAAACATGGTCCATTAGATCCTAGGCAAACCCAACTTGACACTACATTTTTTGAGACTGGATCGAGTACAGTCTCAAAGTTTACTCCCTTCATATGCTCCAGCGAGTTGGGTAGGGACGGCATGGCCAGATTATCACATTGATGGGTCTTCCGATCAGATTTTCGGAAGATCCAAGGATAGTGTGTATCATGCAGACATATTTTCAGCCTGCTTATCGTAGGATTCCTAGGTCAACATCTAGGAATGACATACTAAAAATATATAAGTTAGAAAAATAAAAAATAATTTATGAATTTATGGCATATAGTGGAGTAGTGTCCGTGACGTCCGATATCTGGACAAGTCACGATGAATCATCTTATGCATGTCTCACCAGCCACTATGTAGATTCTAACTGGACTATGAATAAAAAAAATTTAGGATTCTCTGAGATTCTTCATCCTCATGATGGCCCAGCCATTTTTGAGTGTATGATGAAAATCTTTAGGGAATATAAAATTCAAAATAAAATTTCTAGTGTCACATTCGATAATGCATCTAATAATGGAGTAGCGATTAACATGTTTGTTAGGAATATTAGAGACGCACCATTAGGAGAGATTTTTCATGTCAGATGCATATGTCATGTGATTAATCTGATTGTTCAAGTGGGTATGAAGGTGTGTTCCCCCACAGTAGATAATATACGTAATGCACTAAAATATATTCGTACTCCTCCCAGACAACAAGAGTTTGGTAGCCTCTGTTTGTCTGTGAATCTTAAGAAGAAGAAATTCTAATCGGATGTGAGACATCGTTGGAATTACACGTACCTGATGTTGGAATCATGTATTGGATACGAACACGTGATATCCGACTACGTCAATAGTAAGAGTGGCGAACATATTATTGACGACACTGACTGGGCTTCAGGAATTTCATTTATGAAATTCCTGAAGATATTTTATGACACGACGAACATGTGTTCGTCGGTGTATACGCCCACCACTTGCATTGCACTTCGTTGCATATGCAACATTAGTAGCATGTTTAGGAAGTATCGAGCTGACCCAACACTTAGCCATATGGTTGCAGAGATGGAAACCAAGTACTTAAAGTACTGGTCCACCGTTCCATCTCTTTATTGCCTCACTGCATGCATAGACCCTAGGGTTAAGGTGGAAGGGATAGAAAACACCATGACTTACATTTCTTCATGCATGAACATGGAAGAGCCACCTGAAAGGTTCATTCACGAGAAGTTGACTGACCTGTTCACATACTACGATACTAGGTAGTGGTAGTAGTGAGATTGTGATTATGGACATGGATACCTTGTTCGGAGATGATGATTTTTCCATTCAGCTAGCGATGGGAAAATGTAGGGGTGGACCATCACATAAGAGCAAGCTTTCTCGGTACTTAGATACCGATAACTGCTCAATCCTATCACATTCTGATAATAAGAATCTTGATATATTACAGTGGTGGAAATCATATGAGTCCACCTTTCACGTGCTATCTAGGATGACACGGGATCTGTTGACTCATCCGGTGTCGAGCGTAGTATTGGAGTCTGCTTATTCTGTTGCAGGGAATGTGATTTCGGATAGGAGATCGAGATTACGTCCAGATATTATTGAGGCCTTGTATTTGAAGGATTGGGAGGATTCGAGGCTTAGCATTCATGCTCGTGCTGGAGTTGGGAGTGGGACAGGGACTGCAGCCGCATCCACTACAATAGCAGAGGAGTTGATTGGTGATGATGATGATCCATATGATACTGATCTTGATGTTGCGGCTGATGATGCTCATGATATGCCGATTAACGATTGATGATGATCTACTGTTTTTTGATTTTGATGTTTTATTTTTTATTGATTGTACGCTTTATTTATACGTTACGTGGAAACTTTAATTTGTTTGGTTCGGACATTCGGTATCTAATGGCTGATTGGTCATTTTTCATTTGGTTTGCTTATGTTTTTTTACTTTTTAATTTTTTAAACATAATTTATTGATTTATTTATTTTTTTGTTTTAATTTTTCATTTAAAAAATTATAACTCTATTATATAATTCTAATAAATTTTAAACTAATTTTATATTACATTATAAAAATATTTTAACTTTGTAATTTTAATAAAATTTAACAATTTTCATATTATAAATATATAATATTATACATTATCAATAATTTTATATATAATTTAATAATTTATATAATAAAAATAAAAATTAAAACAATAAATTTTAAAAAAAATTTTTACCTGGCCCGTGCGGCCAGGCCAGGCATGGTACGAAAGCACGCCCGTGCTCAAAAAAAATAGGCAGGGCGGGGCCGGTCGGCCCTTTTGACACATCTTGGTCCAAGCATTGAAAAATGAATATAAAAAAAATAATAAGTTTTTTAATATATATATTATTTTTAATAAAATAATAGAAAAAAAACCAATGAGAATTGGGAAAACATGATGATGGGAAAAAAATACTTGAGGGAAAGAGAGAGACAGTGCAGAAAACAAAATTAAAAAGGTTGCTAATTTTCTTTTGATCATAACTGATTATTTTAGAGTTAAAATAGAATAATCTAAGAACAAAAGTTGTTCTATGTGACGAAAGCTTCAGTTTAATATCAAGTTTATAAAGTTTTCATGAAATATTCCGAGAGGTAGTAATTTTATTCTATCAGAATTTCATTCTATTTAAAAGCCGTAAATGATCGTGATTTATATTTTAATTCAAACTATTTAGGTATTTAATTGGGAATGGTTAATTGATGAAAGGTTTCTATGTTTCGTTTAGTAAAGTATATTATAGTATGATTTGAGTTTGGATCGTTATAACCATGTATGGAACATGATTTAATCATAAATAATATATTTCTATTTCATATGCATGATAATATTTCATATAAATTAATGGGTGCATTATATATATATGTATGTATGTATGTATAATGAATTATATTTTGTGAACTCAAATGGGACAATGTCCAGACTAAGTTGTGAGGAATTTTTTTTAGGAGCATGGCTAATATTAATATGCAAACTCAAATTGGGATAATATCTAGACAGATTTATATGGTGGTTTAGGAAAATATCTAAGGAAAAAAAAATATTTTATCAGAAAATATTCAATATGGTTTTTTAGAGGAAGTCAATTATTCTCGGAGAATGTCCATTATTATTTTTTGAAGGATGTTTATATTTTATGAATATATATATATATATATTATATACATATATTATATTATATATATATATATATATATATATATATATATCTACATATCTACATCTATATATAATGTCACATTTGGCTTTAGGATGTGTGAGAGAGTCGATGGGACTCACGATATGGACATATAAATATTTCATCCATAATTGTATTCATATAAATAATATACTTGAATGAGTGTTGATATATTCACATGATGTTTTATGTGCACTTAGGTATGGAGTAGTCCTGTAAAAGTTTACCTTTACTGAGCTTTATTCACTCCGTTATAGTATCCCTTTTGGGTATAGGTCCAGGATAGATGATCAACCCACATGCGGGATCACATGTATGTAGGAAGCCGGTTGTGGCTTGAATAGTATATTATGTATTTTTATTTTGCAGAGTAAATAAAAGGAAATATATATATATATACACTACATTTAAAAAATTTTATTTTATTGCATATTTTGTTAATGATTGAATGAATGCGACCCCTTGAGGATTGGGGTGTCACATTTGTATGGTATAAATATTAATAGATTAGATATATCACATGCTATTGGCATTATCAATCATTTTCTCTTGAATGTGAGTAGATATTGCTAGGTTTTAGTGATGTGTGATATCACCATATACACAATGTGTTATATGAAAGTCAATTATTTTTGAATATGCACATACAAACAAAAATATCATTGTTGTGTTCAATAAATCATTGTCATCAATAAAATTTAATTTCTTTAAGTTGTATACTGGTATGAGTCTCTCTACCTAGGCTAGAGGGATATATTTGTTGGGTATGCCCGAGTTTGGTAGACTGGTTTTTTTATTTGTTATGTTTTTCTTTGAAAGTGTGAAGCATTATAGATCAATAAGGTTGGATAAAATCTCACTCTCTATTAAAAAAAAAACAAAAAAGAAAACATAGAAAATGAGAATTCATTTTCACAAAAGGGCACGTAAGGTGCATATAACGATCCTTCTTAGTGTAAGGATTATTGTGTGATTGTGCTGTATGTAATAATATTTATATATATTATATTATTTTTTTGTATGTATTAGTATTTATATATACTATATTGTTATGATGTATGTATTAATATTTATATATACTATATTGTTGTGTTGTTATGTACATATATAAAGTGTATATATATATACATAAAGTTTATTATATCGTGTAGTGTGTATTATTATTGGTTTTTAATCTATGCACTTTGTGTGTACTAATTATAAAACTATTATTTTGACTATGTAGTGTGTCTGATATATTTTTCATAGTATGTGTGTTGCGCTTTTACTTTATATGTTTTATCATGTATTATGTGAATTGGAGTTTGAACAACATCAGGAGATCAAAAAGCTAGCAGATAGAATCTTTTCTATGGTCTAGTGATCAATACGCAACCATGTTATTGATTCCAAGCCAAAAAAGTCAATGAACCAATACTATCACATGAAGAATAATATGAAAAGATATTTTGAGTATTTTCCAAAAGTTTTAGGTTTTTGTGTTATACTGAATTTGAAATTTCTATGATTTTATATCAAGATGCAACCATATTATCGATTCAAAGCCAAAAAAAAAAAGCAAAGAACCAATAGTATCACATGAAGAATAATATGAAAAGAGATTTGGAGTATTTATTCAAAATTTGTCGGTTTACATGTTTATACTAAATTTGTGATTTCTATGATTTTATATCCTAGAAAATAAATATTTTTAGCACAAAGAGTAATTTTGGACATTATGTGCTTAATGAACTTTTTGTTTGTATGAAAAAAAGAATTAGTACACATTATTCAATTTGATAATATTGTAATTGTATTATAATTTTTTGAATTTTTTGGTAATTTTAATGTATCATTTCTATTACTTAAATCATCAAGTATCATTCATGGTTTTTGTGGTTTCAAATAATCCATAGTTTATATGATCTACCCCAAAACATACTCCAACATCGGGATCCCAAGGTTCATATATGAGTTGAGAGACAATATGAGTTAAGTTTGACGGGAAGGAAAAATGATAAAAAAGGAAAAATATATATTTTTTGCGGCCAAAATAAAAATAATTATATTTTAATACTCTTTTCAAAAGTTTGAAAAAAAAAAGTCTCTAAAACACAAAATATTTATGTCTTAAGTCACCTAAATTTGGAAAACTAATTTTCCCCTGCTTTGATACGTCAGCTAGTTAAAAAATATGAAACCACTTTTTGAATTTTAAAAGTGTTTTTAAATAAATAAACACACACACACAAACACATAAGGTTCAAATAATCCATATTCTATATAATCTAAAATATATACTACAAGAAAAGACAGAATTAGAAATGCTCAAATCCATTTATAATTTGATTGTAATGTTCAAATAGTGACCTTAATAGAAATGAAATTTTTTGTTTCTAAAGTGCTTCTTTCTAAAATTTAAAAACTAAAATCATCCGGACATTTCTAAAATGTGTAAAAAAATTTTTTCCATTGCTAAGTAGCAACGAAAACAAGATCTTGGATTTCATTTTTATTTCAAAACTAAATTAGTAACTGAATAAAATAGAAATGCAGGATCCATTTCTAAATTAGAAATGGATTTTGAAATGTATATTTTTGTTTTCTATTCTCTACGGTATGAATTTGTCTCATTTATTATAGTTTTTGTATGTTGTATACAAAATACATATATATACAGAAATTATATATCTTGCAATCCTATAAATACATGCACATATAATTCATCTAATGACATTCTCATAATATCCACTACATAGAAATGTTTAAGATAACAAACATAAAAGTCCACTAATTACAATACACATTCATATCTTCAAAAAACAATAACACAACAATCAAAATTTCACCATAAAAAATTTCTTTGCAAAAAAGTAATAACATAATATGACAAACAACTATGAGTCTTTGTTGAGATGAGTATTATCCTTCAGAGATCTGGATAGATCTACTTCAGAATAATGAAAAAGAGATGAAACCCTTACCACTTGCATATTATTTTCTCAATCTTCAAAATCTTTTGTTGTATTTCCTTCTTTTTTTTTATTCTTTTTATTCTCTTTTTTTTATTTCTTCAATTTGCTTTAGTATCTCTTTATTATTTTGTCGAATCTCCTCTTTTTTTCTTTGCAAAGTATCCTAATTTTTCTGCATCTCATCACATAATCTCTCATCAAATAGATTATTGTAATTAGAAGATGATGATGAACTCCAAACAAGACCTATATAAAATATAGATGCATGGGTACTAAAATCATACACTCACCATTTTTTCAAGTCTACTTCGATAGCATGGAGGTAAATATGCACAGCATCAATCTCTGGTGCTTCTATAGAAGGATAAGTCAATTATGAATAAATAGAAACCATATTCTCTTCAACTTTCTATAATTATTAATATATAACATAACTCATTATTACTATATTCAAATAAAATTTAAACCAGTACATGAAAATCTCATCACCCTACTAAAAATTAATATAAAAATGAAGTTAGTAATTTTATTTAATGAGAATATATATAATAACTCATCAGTAACGATAAAAAAAAATACTTGACTTTGCATATTAATTCCTATGAATGCCAAAAAAAAATTTTTTACAATGTTTTCTTTCATTTATTGTGATTTACATATGACACGACAAGTACAAATCAAGAAACTTGCATTAATATTATTCGACCACTTTTCCATGATTGAACTATCCTTCTTCTTGTGCATCACTTGAATATCTCAAATAGTGTTGGTGAACATTCCAACTTAGCCTACTGAAAATAAATAATAGTTACTATTAAGGTACATGATACATTATGACAATATATTATCATTTACATTCACAAAATCTAAATAATAATAAATTATGAAAGATAATTTTATCAAATCTAATGAATATTGGTAGATTACATTTGAACATCCAATATCTTTTGAAGGTCATATCCTTCACCTATTTTCTCTGATCGATAATTGCATGATGCTATCTAGGACAATGCCTTGAACTTCTCACTATTCTAGTATTTCCTCCGCTTCATCCAAACATTAAGGTGAACACTATTATGCTTTACATATTTACCTCCATTTGCCAAGCTTGTCATTATACAAATTGAGAAACTCCCATTTTCCAAGCTTTGCATCTTTACTACAAGTACAAATTGAGATACTCACATTAATGTTATTTGACTTCTTTCCACAAATGATCAATCCTTCTTGTGCATTCGCTAGAATACCTCAACTAGTGTTGGTAGATATTCCAACTTAGCCTCCTATAAATAAATAATAGTTACTATTAAGGTACATAATATATTATGACATATATATTATCATTTACTTTCACAAAATTCAAATAATAATAAATCATGAAAGACATTTTACCTAGTCTAATAAATATTGGTGGGTTACCTTTAAACCTCCAATATGTTTTGAACATTCTAATCCTTCACCTATTTTTTCTCATAGACAATTATGTGATGTCATCTAGGACAAGACCTTTAACTTTTCACTATTCTATTATTCCCACCACTCCATCCAAACATTAAGAAGAATACTATTATACCTTGCATCTTTACCATACTATTTTCTCCATTTGACATGCTTGTAAGTGTATTTGACACTAGCCACATGTTTCCATGTATCCTTCACCGAGATTATAAATGCAATTTTCCATTTATATTTATTCTTCAAAAAATAATAAAACAATAATACATTGTAATGCATTTATTTTCATAGTAATTAATATTAAACCAAATTGAAATAATAGTAAATGAATCAAAATTATACTTAAAATTATTCTCAATAAAATTTTTTCATATTTGGGGGTATTTTGCTCCATTTTATATTGTCTGCAACTAGTTTCTCTCTCCATAAATATCTTTCGATTGTATGAGAAGTAGAAATAATAAATCTGTAAATATAATAATATCAGCATGTACATATTTATATAAACAAATTGTATTCTTATTTATGCTACAAAATTAAAATTTTATTCATTTCTCTTTTTTATCCAAAACTTCATAATGCAAATATTATTTTAATTCTCGATGATAATATTTGATAAGTAACAACATTATACAGTGTTATTAATTAAAATCACCATATTTTAACCTTTATCATTTAATTATATTTTCATTCATAGTGGTTAATTAAATTTTTTATAAATAAAAATAATGAAAAATGAAAATTCATGCATGTAATACATTTTTTGAAAGTTACGTACTATTTATTATCAATTGTAATCAATATCAAGATTTTCTCATTACTTGGCATGCAAATTATGGATTGTGAATATCTATCCATTGTCGATGTTGTAGTATCAATACATGAGCCTCCTAAGATAAGTAGGATGAAACTAACAATACCTTCTGGTATAAAATGAGAGGAAGATAGAATATCAGTGGTAGTCAATATGTGTATCTCACGATGAGGTGATGCCAACATACCCTCTCTATGTGTAGAAAAATGAGGAAAGATATTTCTTGTATTTTTATTACTGAATAAATGTTGAATTGCTCCTACATGCACTATTATTTGACTTCATCTATCCCTCCTCATACATTAAGATCCTCGACCACTTGAATGATTACCTCTCATACCTAAATGAAGTTCTATAAACATTGAAATTACAAAGACAATAAAAACATGTCATGAAAATGTCATAATAACAAAACATTATTATAAACACATTGACATTCAAAAAATAACAATTTTTTTAGATAACACCCAAATTGTAATAGTTACAAAATAAGCAAGACAACATAACATGGAAGGTAATAAATGTCTACTCATCATCTGAAATTTCTAAAAAATCATTTTTATCTACATATTCATTATCATCTAATTGTGCAACTAATTCCTCATTATTTTCTTCAATATGACCATCAACAATGTCTATATAGTTTCCATCTTCACTAAGCAATGTTTGAAGCCCATCAACCACCACAAAAATGATTGAATGTAAGTTCCACATTATTTTCTTGAAATATAGGTACACTTGATGGTGTAACAATAACATCATTTTCAACAACTACCACGGCTAATCTAGGTTTTATTTTAAATATTACCCACCAGTCACAAAAATTTCTTCTTGTAGTTAGATAAGTGGTGTAACACACTTATTCAACTTGTATCATAAGAATGAATGACTCGTATTTATGATAATAATTTTTATGGTATACATCGTCAATGTTGTATTGATGATTAATTCTAGTACTAAATTTTAAATATGATCAAACCATTCACACTTAATAGAATTTTCTCTTAATTCAAAAAGCATGATACTCCACATATAGAATTTCAATCAGTTGACCAGAAAAATTATTATTAGATGCCTTTTACATGTTGTACCAAATAATGTGTAACAATTACTAGCCATGAAAAGTATTGTTACCCTATTTTTCCAAATGACTGAAATTCATATGTGCACAACCCTAATTTATTATTTTGACTTTTATTTGTAAAAGATGGATGACATTCATCAAAATATTTCTAAGAAAGATAATCTAAGCAATGTCGCATCATGCATTCTTCAATAATATGATTTTTGTTCCAACTCATGTCATTAGTAGTGGCTTTAAATACAAATAATTTTTGCAAATGAGAAGTTAATCAGAAATAACACATCTTATGAGGAATATTTATTTTCTGCCTTTAACATGTAGTATTTATATTGTACCAAGGATAGTTATAAAAATTACATATAATTACTTCACTATCTATGCCCCAATATATCATGCATCTATTAATGCAACAATTTATATTATCTATGGCCAAACCCAAACCTCTTATTAACTTCTTTGTGATGTAAAAGTTATTTGTCATAATGTTATTCTTTGGTAATATATGTATAATAACTCTAATATTTCATCAAAATATTTTTCTAAAAAAATGATGTTTTGCCTTCACATTTAATAATTTAATAATCTCGCCACCAAATATAACTTTGAGTGGCCATACAGATTACCTAGCTAAACCTTTTCTTCTGATATTTTCAGCATTTCATAAAATTATTTTGCTGATAATATTGGGATATCATTAGAGACATCAAGATTGAATGAAGGACCAATAACATTCTTCAATATTATTTCACATTACATCAGTGGGATTAACATAATTTTCATGTTTATACCAAACATACTACTTTCTAATAAATTAATTTTTTTCAAGATAAAAAATCACACTCCATCCACATCTTAGAAACTCCAATTCTAACATTTATGGTTATTACATGGACATCTTATTTTTATTTCATCCATTAATTAGGCTATTTTTCAGCAAAGCCAATAAACTCCTCAATCTCTTATATAACTCATTAGTCAAAAACTCATCCTTCAATCTTATATTCATCCATTGATGATCATGTCGTATAATATTTTTCATTCATGTAATACATATATTTTTCATCCATTGATGATCTTATATTCATTCATGGAATATATTTTTCATTCATTCATGAATTATAATCATGTAGATAATAACTTATTTGTAATAAAGTTGTAGTAACATATATAGGATATTATATAAATTTCATAAATAGATTGTAGTCACATCATTATTTGGTAAGTTTGCATTAAAATGAGATAAGGGGGGTTGCTTTAATTTCATAGATATTTTATAAAAAGTCTTTAATAGTATTTTTCTCATATACATAAAACTAAATATTTGATATTTATCTACATAGGATAAAATTGCATAAATTAAGAAAAAATGAAAAGTCATGTATGTGATATAAACATTTTTTCCATATTGTTTATATATGAAAAACGAGAATATGAAATTATTTTTTGGGTCAGAGATTTACTTTTCAAATGTGTGTAAATAGTAATCTTTTATGAAAGTAATTATTTTTTTTCATTAATTCAACAATTAAAAATGATAACGTGAAACCTAATATGTGATATTCCAATGGGGTAAAGTGCTCTTGTATTTTTTTGATCTTAGTAAATTAAGGTTCTATCATAATTGATTCCTTTTAAATTAATAATATGTACAACTATTTTGACAAGAGCATTTTATGTAATAAAAATCCTCCAAATTTTCGCAATGCCAATACATATCAATATGTCAATAAAAAAAAAAACAAAAAAAAGGTAACAAGTGATGGAGAACATGAACAAATTAATACCGATATTAACTAATCTATATGAAGCATATTGTATAAATAGTCATCTCCTAGTTGTGAAATATAATATTTTTTTAAATATCAAATAATAGGAGGTGTTATTTATTGGATTCCAATTTCAATGAAGTGTAAATCAAGCAATTGTATAAATTTTGAAATGTAATTCTTATTTTTTTAAATTGTTTTGTTGTTACATCTAAACCTTCAAATTACATACCTTCAAAATATTGCTTCCTGACCCTAGTGCTAGTTGAACTTATTGTTATTACCTTTCAACTTATAATATTTATTAAATATATGTAAATTGTTCGTTGTTAAAGTTGCATACTTGCACATTTTTTGATATATTTATAAAATGTTCATTATTTAAGTTTCATGCCTTCAATTTTAACATAAAAAATGCATATTTTCAAAATTTTTAAATCAATTATCTCAAATTATAAAGTTGTTCATTGTGATTCTGTTTCAACCTTCTAAATTATAATATTTATAAATTCATTTAAATAGCTTATTAGGTAACCTAAAAAGTGAATAAATCCTAGTATAAGCAAAAAATGAAAAATATAAACTTTATTTATTTCGAATGATAAAAATTCAAGAAAACAAGATAAGAGAATTCCCAAGGATGTTAAACATAAAAATATTATGAGTGTCATGATGCTTTAAAATGCACTTCCATGTTGAGTCTTGAAGATTTATCTTCCTCGGGAAACTACTTAACTTGGACAAACGGAAGGATATCTAGTAAATAGGATAGGATAATGATAAACAATAGCTGGGAAAATCTACAATTAAACAACCATGCAAGATTCCTACCTCCAAGAATCTTCTCTGACCACTACCTAATGCTCATGACTATCGAGATTGCTAGAAAGGAAGATCATCCCTTTCAAATTCTATAACACGTGGTTCACCCATAAATAGTTCACTCCCATTTTACTTGATATTTGGACAAAAAATATTACAGGGTCTATTATGTTTCAATTAGTCAAAAAGCTCAAGTTGCTAAAAGAACCATTGAATAAATTGTATGAAAAGTATTTTCGGCACATTAGTACAAAAGTGTTATTCACCCAAAATACTATTCATTCGGTTCAAAATGAGATTATGAAGTGCCCTAATCTGGTGTTGAAGGAAGAGGAAATGACCCTTAGAGTCAAATTGAGGAAATTAAAAGAGTTGAGTTATCTTTTATTAGACAAAAAGCAAAGATTAATTATTTTAAACAAAGTGACAAATATACAAAGTTCTTTCATGCTCTAACAAGCTATATGCTGCAAAAAAAAAAAACAAAATTATCACTATTGTCAAAGAAGATGGGAGAAAGGCGATATTTAAGGAGGATAATGCAGAGATATTCAGCACATACTATAAAAACTTATTGGGCTCATCTAGCACTAGGGTAGGAATCGACAAACACATCATTAGCAATGGGCAGAAGCTCAATGAAGTAGATAACAAATTGCTCTCTCTATCCTTCTCTTCAGAGGAGATAAATAATGTGGTTTTCTCTATGGGTGAATCAAAATCACATGGGCCCGATGGAACTGCATTGGCTGTGATGCAATTAAAGCTGTGAATAGTTTCTTCCACTATGAAAGAATGCTAAGATAAATAAACTATGCCTATATAACTTTAATCCCTAAATCTTCACATGCATCTAAGGTCAAATACTTCAGGCCAATTTTCTACTATAATATGATATATAAAATAATAGCAAAATTCATTACTTCGAGGCTGAAAATGATGTTGGGTGGCATTATAAATTCAGCTCAGGGAGCTTATGTTAAAAGGAGATTAATTTTTGATAATTTTCTCATTGTGCAAAGCTTGATTAAGAAATACGCAAGAAAAAGGATTTCCCTAAATGCTTTTTTAAAATAGATATCCAAAAGGCATTTAATACTATTGAATGGAGATTCCTAATAGAAATCCAAACCGGTCTGAATTTTCCTAAGTGTTTCATAGAGATTATCTATGAATGCGTTGACACAACTTCATTCTCGGTAGCGATTAATGGACAACTCCATGGGGTTTTCAAAGGAAATTGGGATCTTAGACAAAGATACCCCCCATCTCTCCCTAGGTTCATCAATAGATTCAATTTGATCCATAAATAGGAAAAAAGATTCAATTTAGATTAAGTGAGTTCATCAATTCTATCTCAAATCTCAAAATATTTGGGACTATCAGATATCAAAAGAAGACTCACTATTCTAGAAATTCCTCATCTTTATTAGGGATATCTTGATTATAAAAGCAGTCTCCAAGGAATAAGCTGAAACAATACTGAATATATAGAGGGATAATGACATAATTATCTTCCAATTTGACAAAGATCAAATATATACTACTCTCATTAATGCTAATTGCAAATTCTGCAATTTGACATAATCTTCCAAACACAATTTTTTTGAGTGTTGTTATTATAAATTAATTTTGGATGATTTAAAAAGCTGGATAGAAATTAAAGAGGACATAAGATTTCTTCCACCTAGGTTCAAAGCTATTAAAAAATTTTCTACCGAGAATTCTAATAATAACCTTAGAAAGGCAATATTTACAACAGATGTATATCATATCTGGAGGAAAATAAATAGAAGTATCAATGAAATAAAAGTCCAATATACAAAAATTTTAGTTAGGAAGATAAAAATAAAAATTTATATTGTTTTTAGTAAAGAATATAATATTTTGAAACTTATTTATGTATACAGAATTTTTGATAATGAAACTTGTTACTTAAGCAAAAAAAAAATTGTTGAAATGGAACTTAATTACTCTAAAGTAAATAACTCATACGTAACTGTATGATTTGTTTTGTTCATGGGATTCAGGGGGTTCCACCCAATATGTTTGCGGCTCGAATCAGCGGGTACCAATATAAGTAACCGCTAACCGGTTTGTGGGGACTGGCCTGGCGAGTGTACTTTAGCAGTGTTGCGGTGAGTTTCGTGTCGTCTTACTTGAATTAAATTGACGGCGACTGTCAGCTAAATTTGCGGCGCTTTTCGGACAACATTGGGATGGGATTCGGATTTTCAGCCAATGTGGCGGTGGTAATGTTGGTTTATTACATCAGTACCATGATACCAGATGGCGTCTGCAACCCGGTGGACAGTAGGCTCCAAAATGGGGTGGGCTGCAAATGTTAATTATACGATCTGGGCTGAAAACAAGACATTCTATAATGGTGACTGGCTTTGTAAGTTTTCTTCTTTTCTCCCTGTTGCCTTAGATGTATTTTACTCAGCTTTGATTGTTCTGTTTTGATGAAATCCTCAACTTATGATTGTTCTGCTTTGATGAAATCCTCAGCTTATGATTGTTATTGTAAGTGCTTTACTTGGACTCTCCATGATAGTTTGTTAGGAAAAGATGCTGGCAATTAAAATAGGTTATACTTGTGAAAATAGGTGTAAATAAGTGTTGGGGTAATGTATAGTCTTCTTGAGAAATTGAACTAAAAAAATAGAAATGAGAATAAACAAATAAGTGTACTAGTCCAACTCAAATTGACTATATATATGTAGCTAATTATAGCTGTCCAATTATTTGCAAATAATTGAGTAAATTATATAAAATACATAATGGGAAATTTTTAAAGTTAATATTACTCGATCACCCTCTCAAACAAATTGTTTATTATTATTATTATTATTATTATTATTATTATCTATTTGTATATAAGTTATGTTTTTGTAGGAGTAAAAGTATTTTTATTTAAGATATTAAATTTTGGATTCTATAATTATCAAGCATAATTTTTTTTGATTTTAATGAATAAGTTTATTGAGATATTAACTTGCTAAAGATCTAAAGCTAAGAGATTTATGTATTGAATATAATTTTTTTTATTAATCTATTGGTACTAGAGTATCCATAAGATTATGGGTGCTCTAATACTTATATTTATTCATGCACAATTTATATATCATGATTTATAATTATTTGATAAGATTAATGCTTTTAAAATCTCAACATACTTTAATCTTTTTGATTTTAGTAACACTAAATGGTGAAAATGCAAAACTTATATTGTCATAGAATAACAAGGAGATAAATATTTTTTTAAGCTAAACTTTTGCAACAGGGGATTATTGTCAATGAAAAATACTTAGTCATTGAATATAATATTATTAAACTTTAATATTTGTTATTTCATATAATATTCATTCATAATTTTTTTGTTAATTTATTTTTTATGAATTATATTTCATATAACTTAATTATAATTTTATATTTATTTATATTAATATTTATTTATATGATCAATATAGTTTGAAGAAGACTTTATGTGAGATTGAACATTTTGAATGGTGTGTTCTCTATTAAAAGGTAAAAATATTTTCTTAGATATTTAAATATTTTGATATTCTATTTATGTATTTTTAGTTTCATCACTCATTATTATTTAAGTTAAAAATATTAACCTAAGTCTAAATATATTTTGATCATAGAGTTAAATATTTTAGCTAGAAAAATTTACTAGAAGTTTATATTCTGCATATTAGTTTAGTTTGAATAGTGATTCATTTGATTAAATATATTTAAACATGAGATTTTAATAGAAATGCTAGTAAAAAAAAAGCTATTTGGTTAATTTTGTTGATTATTATTTCATACATACATGAATATATATTTTTATGTTAGAACATATTTGTTTCATTTTTTAATAAAATAATATAAATTATTAAAAATTAGGAAGTAATAATTCATAAAATATTGTTCAAATATATAAATTATAAAATTATCCATCAAATTTTGTGTTAACATACTTCAATAAAATATGATTGATAAAAAAAGAATAAACACATGTACTTCAAAAGAGTTTTGAAATATTTTTTGATAGAAATGATTTTAGCCTCAATCTCTCATCAATTAGATGATATTTTATTCTTTTTATTTCTGCATATTTTTTAGATTCTATATTTTGGAGAAATATCATCTTATTTCACATGATTTTTGAATGTATTTGTTTAGAGATGTCAAACGAGTAGGTTGCTTGAGCTTGGCCCAAGGCATGACAAAAAAGCCATGCCATGCATTGTTTGGCATGGGTAGGAGCCATAAATGCCTTTTATGTAGGTTGGCCCATGGCAAAGTCCATTTCATGTTGGATAGGACAAAATGGCTTGCATACCAACGCATGACACGCTCGATGTGTTTGGCATGACTGACATGATCAGGTATGACGCATGGATTCCATATGCATATTCATGTTGGATTTAATAAAAAAGAGTAAATATAAATATTTTATAATATTAATCGTGTCTATTTGCTATGTTGCACGGACACGGATACGGACACGGGGATACGACACGGCAGGATACGGGGATACGACAAATTCCAAAAAACTAGGATACGGATACGGCTAGGACACGGCATGAAAAAAAAATTAAATATAAATATTATCTATTAACATAAATTTAGATAAATAAAAAAAATGCTAAGATATTTTGATAAATAAAAATTTAGAGGGCTTAAATAAAATTAAAATAAATTATTTGTTTATTATATTTTGTATATATATTAAACAAACAATAATAATTAAAATATAAAAAATATATATTTAAGCCCTCTAACCCCTGCGGCCCTGCCCCCTCCCGTTACAGCTTCTAACTCTCACTAACATATATTTTAAATATAGTATTTTAAAATTATTTATAATATAGTATTTTAAAATAATTTAAGATACAGTATTTTAAAATAATTTAAAATTCTATTTTTTAAATTAATTTAAAAAAAATTTAAACCTCTAACATCCTCTCTCCCCTCCCCCCTCCCCCCTCCCCGAAAATCCCTCCCGAACCTTTTTCCAGAACCTTTTTCCCCTCCAGAACCTTTTTCCCCGAAAATCCTCTCTCCAGAACCTTTTTCCCCCCTCCCGAAAATCCCTCCCGAAACCCCCCTCCACCCCCCTCCCGAAAATCACTCCCGAAACCCCCTCCCGAAACCCTCTCCCCCCCCCTCCCCCTCCCGAAACCCCCCCTCCCGAAACCCCCCCTCCCCGAACCCCCCTCCCGAAACCCCTCCCTCCACCCGATTTTACGAACCCTCTCCCCTCCACCCGATTTTCCGAAACCCCCTCCCGAAACCCTCTAACGACGCGTCGGTAGGTAAACGACGCGTTTGGAGTTTTTCGGAAACGATTGTTTCCGAAAAACTTGTCGGATACGTCTCCGACGCGTATCCGATACGCCACGTGGCGTATCGCATACGGATTTGTGTCCGATACGCCACGTGGCTGGTCGGACACGTATCCGACGCGTGTCCGACGCGTGTCGCCGTGTCCACGTGTCCGACACGTGGACACGGCACTCCCTAGCCGTATCCGTGCAACACAGTCTATTTGTATTACAAAGTTATTACCTTTGTAATGGTCAACCTTCATAGCCCTTTGCAAATATTTAGAATTGAATTAACTTTATCATGAAAAAATATCTATTAAAAAAAGAGAATGTTAACAAAGTACACATGGTTTTTCTAGTTATTTTTCTTCTACATAATTATAGATATAAAAAAATAAATATTTCCCACTCTTAAAACTCTTAGAAATTTGAAAAATAAAGACATTAGAATTTGATATAAATATTGAGTATTGATTTAAATAATGATAATTTGACTAAAATATTTGATACTAAGTTATTTCTCAAGATAGGACAGCCTCGACATAGACACCTAAAAAAATAAAATTAACAAACATCTTTAATATGGATTTATTTTAAGATAATTAAAAATAAATTCTAGAAACATCGAGAATTTGATATAATATGTATATTGTAAAAAATATATATTTGTGAGATTACTGGTAGTAGACTTTGGCAGACCCATCAAATATTGTATCTAAAATAATGATACTATATATATTAAAGAAGATTTGATGTAATATATATATTATTTATAAAACTAGTGGTAAGATTGGATACTTTAGCAGACATTAAATAATATATCAAATAATATGATATATTAAATCTTAGGCAATCTCAACTAAATAGTGAGGTTCTTGAATTTGAATTAACATTAAGTTTAGTGATCTTCATTCACCATCATTAATTTGTATGAAAAAACATGATTAATTTTATTTTTAGTATGAATTTTTTATTTAAATTTTTAAAATACTTGACTAGTTTATTTAAAATATAAATATTTTAAGCATTCTTATTGTAGGATCAGTAATATAATTTTGATAATGACATAATAAAAATTATAAAATAAAAAAAAAATAAATAATTAATATATTTAGAATATAAAGTAGAGTATTCTCGATGATGTTCTACATTTAAATTATTCTTAATGATTGTATTTATATACGTTGATGTTTATTTTATTTATTATGATTAGAAACTAAATAAAATAATATTAGGATTTTGTGAGATTATTTATTCTTATGATAATCTTGTCATATGTGAGTTTATGTCAATGATAATTATAAAATATGAGATATAAAATAAATTTGTTAATATAATATTTAATAATCCTTTAAATAATAATGACTAAATATTTTTATAAGAATTGTTAGAGGCTATCATTTAGTTGAATTTTTTATATTAGAGATGTCTAAAAATTTAATAGTGCAACTTGGCTTAAAAATGATTTTTCTCTTACTAAAATATATATATATTATATTAAAATATATAGATATCTTATAAATTATAAGATTTTTATGTATGCAAATTAGTTGGTTGGAAAAAAAAGATATTTAAACTAATTTTTAGATACTATTAGAATTTAATATATTTGATATTGAATTTATGTATTAGTTATCAATATGTAATATCTGATTACGTTAATAGTAAAATTATTAAAATAATAATTAATAAATTAGTTTAAAAAAATATTTTTTTTAAGTTCATCAAAATTTTTAATGATAAGATGAATACAAGTTTGTATGTACTCTATATATACTTATATGATATTTATTCTACTTAGATGTTTATGTAATATTAATTAATATAGAGAATATTTATATTTTGGTGTCATGATTATTGAAATAAAAAAATATTTATTTAAAATATTAAATTTTTATTCACTAGTATGACTTAACTATAAAAATCAGAGGGTAGTATTTATGAATAATTAGGTAACCTATATTAATATTATAAAAATAAACTTGATAGTTTTAATGATTCTTCAAGTTTAAAATTATATTTGAAAATGATATTTTATTTATTTGGTTAGTGGAGATCAAATGACATGGAGGTCCATCAAGTAAGATTGAGTTGTTGAGTTATTTGGGCACTGTTTAATATTTCATCTTATCTTAAAATAATATGAAAAATTAACACATTGAGTCAGTAAAAATTATATGAATTTATATTTTTTAAGTTATATAAAATGACACGAACTACAAATTTATTTGGTATCTAGAATAATATTAGAATTTATTTTTGATGATTATTAAGATAATTATAGAGATGAGGGGCATGCATATTATACATTCAAAGAATTATTGAAATATTATCGTGTTTAGATAATTGGGAGGATGTACATATGGATCTTCAAGATAAAATCAAAAAATTTTAAGTGAATGATTATATACATGAATATGATAATATTGAGATTTGGAGCAGTGATGATTTGGATTAAATAGAGTGACATTATGTTTGTCACTGCTATTGCCATTGTATTGACATGCATTTTATTTGAGTCTTTATTGTATATATATATAAACTTATATTTTTAATTCATACTTGAGTATATATATTTATGTATATATCTGAACAGGAGCCCAAGTGCCCAATGGCACTGGAAAGCAGCTTGTCCAGACTTCAGACTCTATACAGAGACAAGGTCGGGTTCCATTTTTTAGGCCTCTAGCAAAGGATTATTGGCCAGGATAGGTAAGGTGCTAGGGCACTAGCTGTTGGGGCCATGCAACTAGCTCAAGTCATTGAGTCATCCCTGCCTCCCTTCTCCACCATAGTGCCTGCATGGCACAACCTAGCAAGGTGGATGGTGCCTTGTCCAACATGGCACAATGTCCTGATTAGACTTTAAAAATAAAGGTCATGTCGGCTTGGCATGACTTGTTGGACTCTTCTAATTTGTTGCCTTTGATCACTCTAGCTAGGATAGTACAAATTGATATCTAGAATCTTAATATTTGTTTTTCTTTGATATTCTAATATCTAAATATGAGTGTTGATGTTATATTTTTTGATTATGATTTATTTTTAGATGAGTCTAGGAATGATGTAAATCTATATATTGTACTTGCATTCATTATTTTTTATCCTTTACTTATAATCTTGAATAGATTATTAATTAATAGTGAGAGTTATTTATCAGTTATATCTGACTATGCTAGTACCTAGTATGATATTACTTATATGAAATCATTATATTTATCAATAAACTTAGATCATATTTAGATTGAAGAAAATAAAATTGAGTAGAATGATCCTATTTAGACCCAAATGATGTGATAGTTCATGAGTTTTCACTAGTATAGACTCATGCTAGAGTAGAGGTAGAGGTGTCAAACGGGCCGGCCCAGCACGGCACGGCCCGTTTTTCACGTGCCCCGCCGTGCTACCGTGCTGTGCCGGGCACGGCACGGTATTTTAAAGTCGGGCACGGCACGGCCCGTGGGCACGGCGAGGCCGTGCCGTGCCCGGCCCGCTCGGGCACGGTTGGCTTGGACCTGGTCTCCTGGACCGGCTCAACCGGGGTCCGGGTCCCGGGAGCCAACAGGCAACACGCAACAGCCAAGCACGGGCACGGGCGCACAGCCCGTGCTTGGCACTTGGCACTTTGACTTGGCAGATTATAAAATTTTTTTTTTTTTTAAAATTTTTTTTTAAGTTTCTGTTTATCTTTATTTAAGTTTATGTAATAAAAAAAAATAAATTTTTTTGTAAAAAATATTACATTTAAAATTAAATGTAAGTATGTAAAAAAAAAATTAGAAATTTTTTTTTTTTTTCAATTAAGTTTAGCATATTTTAATATTATAATGTATTAATTAAATATTAAGATTTAAAGTTAATAAATTTTAAAATAATATTTAAATCTTAAATTAATAAATAAATACATTAAGTTAGTAAAAATTTTAATTAAAAAAAATTTAAACTACGCAAATAAAAATTACCATTCATGCTTTTGAAACCAATACTCCGAAAAAAAAAGTATAAGTTTCAACTTCAACACAACGTATAATACAAAGTACAAACAAAGCGTATAAATAAAAAAAAAAATATCGAAAAAAAAGAGCAGATGAGCATCAATCGTCAAGCGGCATATAATGAGAATCATCAGCCGCAACATCAAGATCAGTATCATATGGGTCATCATCATCGGCAATCAGCTCCTCCGCCATCGTAGTGGATGTGGATGCGACTGCAGTGTCTGTCACAGTCCCAGCTTCAGCACGATCACTGATGCTAAATCTCGATTCCTCCCAATCCTTCAAACATGCTAAGGCCTCAACCATATCTGGACGTAATCTCGATCTCCTATCCGAAATCACGTTCACTGCAACAGAAAAAGCAGACTCCGATGCTACGCTCGACACCGGAGGAGTCAGTAGATCCTGTGCCATCCTAGACAGCACGGGATAGGCGGACTCATATGATTTCCACCACTGTAATAAATCAAGATTCTTATTGTCAGAAGGTGATAGGATTAAGCAGTAATCGGTATCTAAGTACCGAGACAGCTCGCTCCTATGTGAAGGTCCACCCCTACGTTTCCCCCTCGCTAGGTTAATGGAATAAGCGTCATCTCCGAACAAGGTATCAGAGTCCGTACTCACAGTCTCAACACCACCACCACCATACCTAGTATCGTAGTATGTATATAGGTCTGTCAACTTCTCGTAAATGAACCCTTCAGGTGGCTCTTCCAGGTTCATGCACGATGAAATGAAAGTCATGGTGTTTTCAACCCCTTCCACCTTAGCCCTAGGGTCCATGCATGCTGCGAGGCAATAAAGAGATGGAATGGTGGACCAGTACTTCAGGTACTTGGTCTCCATCTCTGCAACCATATGGCTGAGCGTCGGGTCCGCTCGATACATCCTAAACATGCTACTAATATTGCATATGCAACGGAGTGCAATGCAAGTGGTGGGCGTATAAACCGACGAACACATGTTCGTCGTGTCATAAAATATCTTCAGGAATTTTATAAATGAAATTCCTGAATCCCAGTCAGTGTCGTCAACAATAAGTTTGCCACTCTTACTATTGACGTAGTCGGATATCACGTGTTCGTATCCAACACATGATTCCAACATCAGGTACGTGTAATTCCAACGATGTCTCACATCAGATTGGAATTTCTTCTTCTTAAGATTCGCAGACAAACATAGATTACCAAACTCTTGTAGTCTGCGAGGAGTGCGAATATACTTGAGTGCATTGCGTATATTTTTCAACGCGGGGGAACACACCTTCATACCTGCTTGAACTATCAGGTTAATAACATGACACATGCATCTGACATGAAATATCTCTCCTAAAGGTGCGTCTCTAATATTCCTAATAAACATATTGATCGCTACTCCATTATTCGCAGCATTATCGAAAGTGACACTAAAAATTTTATTTTGAATTTTATATTCCCTAAATATTTTCATCATACACTCAAAAATGGCCGGGCCATCATGAGGATGAAGAATCTCAGTGAATCCTAATATTTTTTTATTTATTGTCCAGTTTGAATCGACATAATGACTAGTGATACATGCATAAGAAGAATCATCGTGACATGTCCATATATCGGACGTCACGGAGACCACTCCACTAAATGCCAAAAATTCTTTAATTATTTTTTGTTTTTCTAACTTATATATCTTTAGTATGTCACTCCTAGATGTGGACCTAGGAATCCTACGATAGGATGGCTGAAAATAAGTCTGCATGATGCGCACTACCCTCGGATCTTCCGAAAATCTGATCGGAAGACCCATCAATGTGATGAGCCTGGCCATGCCGTCCCTACCCAACTCGCTGGAGTATACGAAGGGAGTAAACTTTGAGACTGAACTCGAGCCAGTCTCAAAAAATGTAGTGCCAAGTTGGGTTTGCCTAGGATCTAACGGTCCATGTTTTTTGGAGCATATTTCAGCATGCCTCTTTAGGTGCCCAGTCCCACATGTACTCTTGCATATTAAAAGTCACATACAATATTTGCACTGTGCCATTTCATGTTCCTCACCCCTAACATCTAATTGTGTTATTATTTTCAAATGTGTCCAAACTACAGAAGTCCTCCTAGTTTTTTGTTTTTTAGAACTTTGGGCTGAGATGACCGGAGAAACTAAAGTTTCAGGAGCCACAGACGTTTGTGTAACACTAACATTTTCATTTTCAAAATTTAAATTTGTGTTAGGTGAATTTGTCATTTTTTATTTTTCGTACTTTTTTCTAGAGAGAGAAGCTTTAGAGAGAGAAAATAAAAAAAAGTAAATTATATTACCCGGTAAAAGCAATGAGGTCACTCACATTGCAAGATGCACCGCAAGATGCTTTGATGTTCAAAACTCAAGTTGAGTTTCACGAAAATCCAAGCCGAAATCAAAAACACGAGGGCCGAGAGAGAGAAGCACGGATTATGTGAGAGAGAAAATATAGAGAGGATTAATGTTTTTGAAAAACATAAATTTTATAGGGAGGGGGGTAGATTTTATAGGCTAATTAAACTTTTTTTTTAAAAAAAAATTATTTTTTTAATATTTTTTTGAATTTTTTTATTATATTTAAGGGGCAGAATCACGAGGACCGTCGGATTCTGCCCCCTAGCCGTTGGAGTCGAATCCAAGGGCTGAAAATCGCTCAAATTTTGAAAATTTTTTTTTTCCCGTTAGATATTTTGATTTTCTCGGTTTTCGGCAGAAAAGACCGCGGGGTCGGGTCTGTTTGGACCCGACCCGCGGTCTTTTTACCGGGGGGGGCCCTGATGGGTCGAGTCACGACTCAGTGAGTCGTGACTCGTGATCGTGAGTCGCGACTTACGCCACGGCACGCGTGGCACGCCGCCAGTGCCACGCGTGCCTGCGGGATCGGCACGGGATGGACCCATGCCGGCGTGCCGTGCCTAGGCACGAGCCGTGCCGGGCCAGGCACGGCACGGGCCCGGGCACGGCCGAACCGTGCCGTGCCTCGTGCTGGGCCGGGCCGGCCCGGCCCGTTTGACACCTCTAAGTAGAGGTGTTAAACGGGCTGGCCTGGGCCTGACTCGGGGCTGGCACATTACATTGTCGTGCTTGGGTCCATGCTGAGTGCACCATCGATACCATTCATGCTGTGTTGGGCCGAGGGATTTCATCTTCCGTGCGTGCCAGACAGAGCATGAGTGCCTGACATGTGGGCATGGCATGGGTGACCATGCACCAAGTGTGGTCATGATGAGTTGAAGCTCGATGGATGAGTTTCAGCGAGACCTGACAGGGTGATTAGGGTGCGGTGTTGAAACCCTACATTTTCTAAAAAATTAGGGCTTTGGTTTGACCTGAACTGGACTGAACCCAGACAGATTTTGAGCTGTGGGTTCGTGCCGAGCCTGATTTTCAATGAACCGTGTCGTGCCAGCCTAGTTGCGCCCAAAAAAAATAGCCCAACCCAGCTCGGCTTGTTTGACACCTCTATAATAGAGGTGAGCCAATCAATGAGTCATCATAGAGCACCTAGGACTTAAAGTTAGGCATTGGAGTTGTTCTTGTCAATTATCACTCCCTTTTGAGATGTAATTAATAAGAGGAGCATATCTGTCTCATAATAAATTCTTTCACATAAAAAGAAAATAAATAACATATGTCGACCTATTAGTAGATGCTTTGAACATCAGGCTTATTAGCAGACATAACTTTATCATAAAATTTTGATGTGATGTGCATGCCTGAGAGCAAGTAACTCACTTTATTAATTTATATGATGTTTTTGATTTTGATAAAATTTTTCAATATCTTACCTGAAGCAACTTCTTAGATATGTGTCAACTAGGTTAGATAGCTTGGAAATGATATGAGGTATGACATGATTCAGCTGTGTTGGCATGATATGATCCAGTTGTGTCTGGCAAGACATGATTTTGTTTAGAGTCATGTTGGGTTAAAGTTCTTGAAACAAGAAGCATGACATGGTATGACTTGGCATGATCGCATGTACAGATTGGTTTCAGGCATGTTGACCAAACTAGATGTATTAAATAGGTTGTTATTTAAGCATGACTCATTTTTGATTGGTTCCACCTTTTCCATCGTGTTATGTCAGACATGATAGTGTAATTCTCATATCATGCTAGACACGATAGGATAGCATGACCATCTTGGATAGAGGTGTCAAATGGGTTGGGCTGATCCGTTCTATTTTTTTCGGGTCTAACTGAGTTGGCATATTGTGTCAGGCACGACACTGTTTTGTGGAGGTTATGCTTGGGATGGGCCTGCGACCCAAAATCCATTAGGGTTTGGCTTGGTTCGGATCAGACCAAACCCCAAAATTCATTAGGGTTTGGCTTGGTTTGGATCAGACCAAATCCCAAAATCCATGGCATGTTTTCATCTTTTCGGGGTTTAGCGAGCCTCGTCTGTTAGACATTAGCTCATCTTGACTGCGCTTGGTGAGTGGTCATGCGTGTCGTGCCCATGTGCTAGGCACTGGCGTCGTGCCCATGTGCTAGGCACTGGCGTCGTGCCCATGTGCTAGGCACTGGCGTCATGCTTGGAACGTCACGACAGGCCGATCTCTCAGTCCAACATGGCACAACCCATGTCAAGTGTGCCCGTCATGGACTTGGGCATGACACTATAGCGTGCCATGTGCCCATGTCGGCCTAGGTATGGCTGAATTGTGCCAAGCCCGGGCTCAGCTTGGCCCAGCTTATTTGACACATCTACTTGGAGAGTAGGCCTAACACAAGCTCGTGGATCCTAAATCAGCCCTAGTTTGGGCTGGTTCTGGTCAGATGGTTAATGTATGTTCAGTCATTTTTAAAAAAAATTAGGATTTCGGCGCGGTACTGCCATTGCTCGTTGGCCATACTGAGTTGCGTTCCTCCGTTGAGCGTTGCTCGGTGAATTGTCACCCATCACCCGTGCCGTGCTCACATGCTAAGCACCTGTGTTGTGCCTAGCACAACATGCTGGCTGAAGACCCTAGCATGCCATGGCATGATTTGTGCTGAGGGTGCTCCCAGCACAGGCCTGGGCATGCTCATGTATCATGTCAGTGTCGGGCCGATGTGCCTAAAAAGTGTTGGGCTTTAGACTCGGTATTGGTTGCCCAATTCATTTTGATACCCGATATATTGGACAGTGCCAAATTGTGCCTGCAAAACTCATTGTATGAAAATGCAATGGGTGGCCGACTTAATGGATATCCAATTACAATTGATCATATAAGCTACATCCATCTTATGCTGCTGATTGTTTTAAAATAGTAGATTGCCTCGTTGGGTGTTCACTTGGGCCATTTGATCGTGCCACCGGACAAGACACATTGGTTATGCCTAGCTTGGCATGAGACATGACTCATGTTGGCCCAGTACAACATGAATTGTGACGTGTGCAGTATGATCCAGCACGAGACAATGTTTTGGCCTGTGCCATGCCGGTCCAAACACAATTGAATTGGGCCGGGCTGCAGGCTGTGCTCGGGCTGCATGACCCTTTGACACTTCTATGCCAAACTGGCTATCCTAGTCGTGTCAAATGGGTTGTGTCATGTTGGCATGACCTATTTGAGTGTGCCATGGATGTGCCACCATGCTGTGCTAAACATGACACAGGAACAAGCTGGCCAGATTGGCACATCATGGTTGCCTCGCATAGTGCAGGGCCATGCCACACCATTCTTGTTGGAAGCTTGTTATGTGAAAATATAACGGATGATCAACCAATTGTAATTGTTCGCTTAAGATTTGGATAATTTTTTTTAAATAATTCATCTCGGGTGGTCACTCGATGAGACTTGGCTTGTGACTTGTATTTTGAGGTGTCAAATAGGGTGGGCAGATCGGCCCCACCTCGGTTCGGTCATGCATGGCCTAGCACAATACGGTGTAGACTTGTGCCCATGCCAGGACGACTCACTGCATGGCAGGGCCCGCATGCCTAGCTAGGCATTGGGTGCCTGCCACATGGGCACGGCACAGGCGATGGGGCCAAGTAAACGATGCCCGATAGCCAACGAAATGATGTCCAATGTGGGATGATATGTCATTGCTCGACGGGCGATGGCTCAGTAGGCCCGATGGGGATGGTGACATGAGTCTCAAATCCTAATTTTTAAATTCACCTTAACCGTGCCTGACATGGCATGACACAGTTATTTGGAAGGTAGGCTCAGTATGGCCCGTGGCCCGAAATCATTCTTGGTTTCAGTCAGTTTGGGCTGGATCTAGTCGGGTCGGGATACATTTAGGTTAAGTTAAAATTTAAAAATTAGGGTTTGAGACTTGTGTCGTTGTCTCTGTCGAGTTTTGTTTTGTTAGTCGTCGGGCGCATCCCCAGTGTTGTGCCCACATGCCTAGCATGACACGTGGGCTGATGACTCTCGGCCTGGCACGAGCACGGACATGAATCTGCACCATGTCATGCTGGGCTAGACATGGTTGAGTTGGGCCACTCTTTGGGGTGCAATGCTGGGCCAGACATGGATAATATTAATATTTAATATTATCAAGTTTAATCTCTTTTTTCGAGTATATATTAGTAATAAAAAAGTTAAAAAATAAAATAAAGTAAAGATTATGCTCTCCATTCGATTTTTCAAACTCATTCATCTTGATATATTTTATAATCTAAATTATTTACTTATACATGCTTATTTAAGTTTTTATCAAGTATGATTTTTTTTTTCTCATAGTATACCTAGTACTATTCTATCTATATATTTATAAAAATATTTTCTTTATTTTTTTTCATTAATCTAATTTGTGGAAAATAGATATTAATAATATTTTAGATATTTTATTTTGCTGCTAATTTGATTGCTATAAGTATGTTGCTATGAATTTATACTATATTTTTTTTCTCTTAGTATCATCTTTATCAATTAGACTATCATGCTGTTGGTGTGTAGATTACATTCTATCCAAGGTGTGTGTGTGTGTGTGTGTGTGTGTGTGTGATACACAAGTAAAGGTGTCAAATGGGCTGGCCAGGCTTGGCTTGTCCTGGTTTTAGGCTGCCCAATTGAGCTATCGTGCTGGGCCAGGCACAGCATGGTCACTATTCTGGGCTTGGCACGGCACGGTCACTATTTAGTGCCTGCCCGGCACGGACCCACGACCTGAAAATTGCTGGGTTCGGCCTGGTTCGGGTATGATAAAATCCTAATTTTTTTAAAAAACTAGAGTTTCAGCATCGTGCAGCTGTGCCGCAGCAAGTCTTCGCCCTTTTGGGGCTCAGTGAGCCTTGCTTGTCAGGCATCGGCTAGTATTGATCATGTTTGGTGCGTGGTCATGTGCTGTGCCCATGTGCCGACACGGCACGACAAGTCGGCCAGATTCGTTTGATACCTCTATACACAAAGATATGAAACCTAGTGGGGCTTTTCTCAATAAGTTCAGTTTAAATGACCAATAACGAACATGCAAGCATCATCATCCACATGCACACACACGCACATAGAGAGAGAGAGAGTGTGTGTGTGTGTGTGTGTGATTTAGGTTTGTTTAGATTTTCTGTACGACAGGTACCAGGCAAATGTGCTGCAGGTAAATCAGACGGGTTACACACTCTGCTCAACTGATAATGTTATTCACAACTGGAGTCGAGGAGCTGGGAGGGATGTGGTTCCTTTGAATGTTACTGGCCCATACTACTTTCTGAGTGGCAATGGATTGTGTTACTTGGGCATGAAGTTGGCCATCAATGCAACGAATCCATCGCCGCCACCGCCATCAGGGGAAACTAATGCTGCTTTTGGTTGCACAGTCAGAGTCCCATTTATGGTCTTGGCTGCTTCGGCCATTGTTGTCTTGTTGAATGCTTTTCTTTTGATCTGGTAGTGCCTTGGTACTACTGCTGCTGCTACTTGCTTGGTGAAGGATGACCACGAGTTGGGACTTCATTTATATTCTTTTTTATTTTACTTTTTGGCAGTTTATTTTGCCTGAGGGTGCAGTCTCAGTAAGTTTCAGGTCCAATGAAATATTTTGCCCTAGTTGTTTAAATCATGGGCCATATTAATGGATTGAGTATCTTAATTAATTGATTGGTCTCATTTCTAGAAGCATAAAATCTATGGTTTAAATCATCTACTTTAAAAATTAAATTATTTGATTCTCCGTCCTTGTTTCTCCCTATCTCCACTTCCCCTCTTTCAGCCCCTCTCCTTTCTTTCTCTCTGCCCTTTCCTTTTTCCTTATCCCTACCTCCCTCAACCTCCCTCCCCCCCCCTCTCTCTCTCTCTCTCTCTCTCTCTCTCTCTCTCCCTCTCTAACTCTCCCTCTCCAACCCTCTGTAACTCTCCCTCTCCCATCCTTCCTAGCTATCCCATTCTCTCCTCCCTCTCCCTCTCTCCATCTCTCTCTTTATAACCCTCTCTCTCTCTCACTGTCTCTCTTCCCTCGACCTCTTTTTCTCTCCTTTCTCTAGTTCACTTTCTCTCCCCCTTTCAGTCCCTTACCCTTTTTTACTTATCCTTCCCTCTATTCTTCCTCTGTCCTTTTTCCCCCTCTCCCCCGTCCAACTCTCTATCTCTTCCCCCTTCCCCTCTTCCTCCTCCACCTCTCTCTCTCTCCCCCTCCCCTCCCCCCTCTCTCTCTCCCCCTCCCCCCCTCTCTCCCCCCCACCCCTCCCACCCCTCTCTCTCCCCTCCACCACCCCCTCTCTCTCCACCTCCACCACCCCCTCTCTCTCCCCCTCCACCACCCCCTCTCTCTCCCCCTCCACCACCCCCTCTCTCTCCCCCTCCACCACCCCCTCTCTCTCCCCCTCCACCACACCCCACCCCCCTCTCTCTCCCCCTCCACCACCCCCTCTCTCTCCCCCTCCACCACCCCCTCTCTCTCCCCCTCCACCACCCCCTCCCCTCCCCCTCTCTTCCCCCTCCCCCTCTCTTCCCCCTCCCCCTCTCTTCCCCCTCCCCCTCTCTCTTCCCCCTCCCCCTCTCTCTTCCCCCCCACCTCTCTCTTCCCCTCCCCCTCTCTCTTCCCCCTCCCCCTCTCTCTTCCCCCTCCCCCCTCTCTCTTCCCCCTCCCCCTCTCTCTTCCCCCTCCCCCTCTCTCTTCCCCCTCCCCCTCTCTCTTCCCCTCCCCCTCTATCTCTCTCTTCCCCCCTCTCTCTCCGTCCCTCTCTCTCTTTACCAACCTCCGTCCCTCTTTTTTTACCAACCTTTTCCACCACTCCAATCTTCTCTCTCTCACTCTCTCACCCTCTCTCCCTCATCCTCTCTCTCTCTCACCCTCTCCCTCCCTTTCTCACCTTTCCCTCCCTTGGTCTCTCCCCTTCTCTCTCTCACCTTCTTCCTCTCTCTGTCACCATCTCTCTCTCTCACCCCCTTCCTATCTCCCACTCTCCCCCCTTTCTTGGTCTCCCCTAATCTCTCTCCCTCTCTTTCTAACCCTCTCCCTCTTTCACTATCTACCCTCCCACTTGACCTCTTTCTCTTGCTCACTTTCTCTCTCTCTCTCTCTCATAATGTAGGCATTTATGACACAGGAAAAGCAAATATGGTGAAGATAAAATTGATGGATGTTGCATGCAAGTTAATATTACATAGCACCTCTTCATGGCCATGGAGAGATAGAGAAATGGGTGAGAGGAAGAGAAAGGAATGGAGAATTGTTTAAAGGGTGGGGAAGAAATATATTTAGCATTAGCAGAATAAAAGATAAAATTTTAATGAAAATGATAGAAAAAAATTGCAATTTTATGAGAAGGAAAAACTGAAAATGTAGAGTTTGTACTACATAAAAGTAGATTATAGATACATTCAAGTATTTTTTTTTTCATTCTTCTTTCTCTCCCTTCATACAACAAGCAAAGCTATGGAAATTACCAAATCCTGTGGTCAAATTTCATACACCATAGGGGTTGAGCAAGAAAGGTATATGAGACTTAATATAATTTCTAGAGTTGGAGAGCATGGTTTAGAAACCCCCATCTCTAGGATAGATTCAAGTATTTTTACTAAAATCATGTTGGTCTAGGATAGTGTAATTTGAATATATATGTTGTTATATTAATTTTTATGCATGAATGAGTATGTTTGATTTATTTTGTATTATGGATATTGATGGATAACAATTAAATAGAACTTGAATTAGAATTTTAACTATTAGTATATTTCCGTGAGATTGTCATTGTGGAATGGATAGTGATAGATAAACTATGAAACTCACTTGCACATATTATAGAAAAGAAATAATATCTTTTTCGACTATAATGCATGAGATAAACATATCTGTTAAAATTCAATGTTTGGGTATGTTATTAGTTATGAGTATGATGCTTATGAAACTAAATGTACAAATAATTTTACATGTAGATTCATTATATCTATCTTAAAAGAATTAGTTCTCAATTGGGTTGGATATTATATAAAATATTCTTATAAGAGATTTACCTTTAGTGTGGAAGTTACATCACCGAGGAGGTTGGTGACAACCAATCCTTAGGACATGCTATACTCTATAGTGACTCATAAGGTGGTGATAACTTTTATTAGTTGTTTTTGCTCATGACTCCCACTAGTGAAACTTTAGGGAAACCTATGTTAATTGTTTGAGTATTAAGCTTATGAAGCTGAACATAAAAATACTTACTAACTATGTTAATATTTAATTTTATGACATATGAGACCAAAAAATATGAGTGTATATATAAAATAACTATCAAGAATAGTTGATGAAGTCACCTAAAAAGTATGAGATTGTGAATGACTCTCAAGCAAAGATAAATTATTATCTTGATGGTGATATACTAAGAGGACATCTATGAGAGAATCACCATTGAGATAAACTTAATAATGATAACTACCTTATTTTTCATTAGAGAAAGGAGCTATCAATTATTATATAATGCCCAAATCTTCATTATTTCTCTAACACGATATAAGTCAAGCAACTTAAACTTCATCATACAAATTAAATAAATAAATTCATAGAAAGATTATTTAATAATCTGAATATTCATTAGACTGAAAATGAGTTATTTTACTATTGAATAAACAAATTGCTGATATAATTCTTAAGGGATTTATATCTAGATAATAGTCTATTTTAGTATTTGTATGACTAATATACTTGATCTTTATTGTTGTGATATTTATGTTAATGATCTTTTGAAATATTGCATAAATAATAAAATTAAGTGGCACAATAAAGTCACACAACTCCTCGATATTGTACCTTTGAGATAATAAATCATTTCTAATTGATAGTCATTCATAAGCCCATATCTTTGAGGCAACTTTTGAGATACTTATGATAATTATTTTATATATACATTCTTATTCTCTAGTTCCATGTTTTAAAAAGACTATGAATTAATATAATTTATTATGTATTTATAGTTTCAATATTAAAAATATCATACATGATTAATATTTACTTCCCCTAAATTTTACCAACATAAAGCATATGAGTGAGAGTAACACATGTAATCATCACCTTGTGAGTACAATCACTCACGTCTCATAAATTACATATCACAAATGATCATGATGATGATGTAACTCATACTCTAGAGGTGAAATCCTTGAGTATGTTAAATAAAATATTCACATCAATTAAGAATTAATTCTTCTAATATATATATATATATAATGGATTGATATGTAAAATCATTTATCTTTTGTCTTTGTAAGCATCATAGACCATACTCATAATAATTAACATATCCAAATTTTGAGTTATAACATATGTCTCACACATCATCGTCAAAAAGGATATCACTTAATTCCTACCAAATATAGAGATGTTAAATGCGCCATGCTGACATGACCCCTTTTCTTTAGGATAATCTTGGACACCATGCCATGCGCAACATAGTATTTATCATGGGTTGTGTCGTGCAAATTGCATAGTTTTAAGGGAGTAGCCTAACCCAGGCCATTGGCATGACTTTTGGGTGAGTTATACTGGGTTATGTCAAATTGAGTGAGGCCTGGCTAGGATAACCCAATTCATCCTAGGCTAGCCTAGGTTTCAGCTAGGCTAACCCAGTTTAAGGCTAGCCAGTCTAACCCATTTTGTTTCAAGTTGCAACTATAGAAAGTGCCTACAACTGGAACCTATTATCTTTATAATACAAAGTTATAGCACTGAAAATGACTATGATTTTGATTTTGGTCTTTCACTCATCACTTGGTCATGGTGCTAGGGGATGGTTGCAACATTGGGATTAATTTTTACGTACATAATGACCATAGTATTAGAAATGGCTGCAACATGAAAAATTGTGTATTTTGGTATAATATGGTCATGGGCTGAGGATGATCATTCAATGAAGAATGATCTATGTTGTGCATTAAATGACTGACACTAAGAATGACTATGGTGCTTGCCTTGAGCACTCATGTATAACATGGTCACGTTTTTATAAAAAGTTGACATTGATAATTATCACTAACATAAAAATTATGATTTTACCTTTTCTTGAGAACAATAATTACAATATTATGCAATATTAATTGATTGTACTGGATTTAGTTAGATATATCCTATTGATACCATTTTGTATTGACAGAATCAAACTTAAATGCAATAAGTTAGACGCATTGATACCATTTGGTTTTGTTATCCGTAAGACATGTTACATTCTTTGTCAAAATGGAATTATCAAAAGCAAGCATCACCATGTCACAATCAAATTTTACAGTGACACCCCTCCCACATTGGGTCAAAGCCCTCTATGTTGATCCACACGAACCTACTTTCATTGTCCCATGGTTAGAAGACATGTTATGAGATATCATTTGACAAGCAACTAGAATACTATATGCACTGCAATATTGGACATCATTGCTTGTTTTTTAAGACTGTACACCTAAAACTCTGGAGAGAGTGACGCTTGACAATGGATGATGTGGTTTAAGAATGTGTAACTTATGACGTTTAATTTTGGAGATACCTTAATACAATTACATAGGTAATCATCTCATGATAAACCATAGTTTCGTCAGCTTCACACCCCATTGCTACACTTTTATATTAGTAACTATGAAAGAGCAATAGGTGGGTACCCCATAAAACCTTAAAATGGATAGCTTAAAATCATTTTGAATGGAAAATATGATTGCCACTCCACATGGCATGCTCTAGTGCTTTGTTTAATAGCAGGAATCATTGGATAAGTGGGTATCTCACACCCTTTATATACATTATTAACCTATAAAGATAAATATATAATTCTGGATTGGGGCAGTGCTTCATATGATTGTCGCAGTTTAATAAGATGATTAAAAGCAATCGATTCAATACCAATAATATATAGTTCATATAATGAATAATTACAAACTGCAAAAGCATTCTAAAGTAGAAACATTGGAATAAAAGAAAGTAATGAAGGTAAAAAATAAATTTAAAAATATAACATTTTCAGAAAAGGAGAGTATGAATAAAGAATAGGAGAGACAGACGTAAAAAAACATAAATGGAAGACAACTTCAGTAAAATAAAGCTGTGAAGGCAACCAGATGAAGATGCCTCACCATTCCAGTCATACAGAAAATATAAAAATATATATAAAACCTCAAGGGGAAACCTTGCTTCCGAATGAAAGTTGAGGTTGAGTATTATAAGATAGCATATTGATGAGATCGCTCACATGGGTGGCAGGCGGAGGTGGTAAAATAACGTTGTAATTAATAATTTTAACGTGAAGCTTTTAGAATTTGAAATACATAATCTTTTTCATAAGGACAAAATGGTTGTGTTGTTATGCAAATTCTCCACTTTTAAAATTTTATGATTCTAAACCCTAAACACTTTAGATATGATGCATTGTCAAAATATTGATCATTATAATAATGAAATACAATGATAAATTCTGATAACTATATGTATAGTTTACCATTTATAGATTTATACTATATGTATACACGTTAAACTATATGTATATATAATATGTTAAACTATCTAAGTACAACTATTTACGTATATATAATTATTTTAAACTATAACATATAATTTAACTATACATATATTATTATTAACTTATAGTTTATATATCATTATATATAAATATAATATATAGTTTAACTATATATAAATACAAGTCATATATATATAACTATATAGTTTTATCATGCATAGTTTTAAACTATATATAACTATATATGTGTACATATATAACTATAACTTAATGTATATACATTAAACTATACGATATAATTGTGTGTGTGTATATATACACACATTATACATATACAAACATATATATATATATATATATATATATATATATATATATTTATTTATTTATTTATTTATTTATATATAACATATATACTTTCAAATTATATATACTTTTTTTAACATTTTTAACATGCATGTATATTTATAATATATATATATAATCAAAACTTTATATAACATATAGTTATTTACCTAAAATACATTTATTGTTTTAGTATATAGTTTATATATCATTACACACACACGTGTGTGTGTGTGTGTAATATCTATCTTTTTTTTTTGTTAACAATGTTTTTGGCATAAAATTAATGAAGTGACGTTTTTTTATGATGTGTCAAGAAGGATTGGTCAAATTTAGAAGGATTGAGCAAATATAGAAGGATTGGGAAAATATTACAAACATAATTCCCTTTACATAAGTTTCTCTAGAGTTAATTGTTATTTAATACCAAGATGACATGATTTTTTTTGAAACAAAATGATTTTTTGATATTTAATATCAACACAAATATTATAGGAGTAATTATGTTTTAGGATACTTTCCCATAAATTTTTAATAATTAAAAACTAAATTTTTTGATATTTGTAGAAAAATCACAAAATTATAAATAAATTAAAAATAAGGACACTCAAATCTATAAGTCCTAAACTAGCCTCGCCCCTCTCCCCCACCCCTTTTGCACTCCCCCTCACCCATCATCCTCGCCGACAAAGGAGCTTCTCGAGCTCCATCATGAAGCTCCAGGAAGCTTGATGTGGAGCACGATGAAGCTCCAGTGAGCTCCTACGTGGAGCTCGACAGAGCTCCTACGTGGAGCTCGACAGAGCTCCAGTGAACTCCTACGTGGAGCTCGATGGAGCTCTAGTGAGATCTTTCGTGGAGCTTGATAGAACTTCACGATGGAGCTCAAGGAGCTCCTTCATGGGCAAGGTGCCAGGGGTAGGGGAGAGACAATAATAGTTTAGTACTTGCGAATTCAAGTGGACTTATTTTTAATTTATTTATAATTTTGTGAATTGTTAAAAATTTATGGTGAAACACCCCAAAACATAATTTCTCCAATATTATGTATCAATAAACAAAAATATTTATTGGAAAATGATTAAGATTCATCCAGAAAACCATCAATATTAATATGCCTAGAAATCTGTTTCTTCTATATTATATACCAAAAATATTAATTAATTTGACGTTTCAATTTTAAAAGCTTATAATTTTCACAATTAGAAAATTTACCCAAAAAGACAAGTTGATTCCAAATAACTTTCGTGTTTATAAATTGTCTGAAACATGTACATATGTATGCATATATATTATCCAAAATATATAAGAAACAGTTCAAGTTGCTCATTATTAACAAATATAATTAGATGGACCCAACCTATTGATTATAAATAAATTATTCTGAACTTGTGGAGAACAATCAAATTACTATAATTTAAAAAAAGCCAAAACAAATCGACCGATACTATTTGTTGGGGGCAAACATTGATTCATCCCAAAAATTATTAGTGCTATAACTTTTCCACAATCCAACAAAATTAATTTATTGTTTTTAAAAAGACGTAAATAAATACATATTTTAAACTGCACAATATCATGTCAAATTCAAACTGTTAAATAACTTGATTGAGTTATGAAATTTTTATTGGAATTAGTGTGGTTAATATTTATTAATTCAAAAACTGTTGGTATTAGTGTGGCCGAGTGTCTGAAAATATTTATATTAATTTAAAAATTAATACATCTCCCAAGAATTTTTTATTGGCATATAAAAATTGATTTTACCAATGTGTTATGAATTGTGATCGATTAGTTATATATTCACAAACAATAAAATATATTTATATACCAAAACAATATCTACAAAAGATCTGAATGTTGTATCTGGGTTATGTCATGTTGAATTGTATAATTATTAAAGGAATTAGACCAAATTATTGGGTGTAAAACAAGAAACGAAAATATAAATAAATTTAAAAAAAATTACGTTTGAAAAAAGACATGCATAAAAAAAAGAGAGAATTAGATGTAAAACAACATAAATGAGGGAGACAACACCAATACATTAAAGTTTAGAAGACATGATATTAAGATGATCATCCCTACCTTCCGGCATACAAGATGAAATATAATTTAATATGAAAATCAATGGGAGTTCGTGTAAGCTGAGGTTGGGTATTATAAGATAGCATATTGATGAGATCACCCACATTAATGGGGAATGGGGGGGTAAATAAAAGTTGTTCCTAGTGATAGGAATAATTAATAATTTTACATGATGCTTTAGATTTTGAAATATTATAATTTTTTCATTAGGAAAAATGGTTGAGTAGTTTACAATTTCTCCACTTTTAAAATTTTATAATTGTATTTGTATGTGCTAAATACTAAAGATAGAGTGATTTGTCAAAAAATTGATAATTATTATCTTGAAAATAAGTTGCCATAATTATATGTATAGTTTACCACAAATAGTTTTAAACTATATAACTATATATATATAACTATATATATATAACTATATATATATAACTATATATATATATATATATATATATATATATATATATATATATTTGTCATTTTAAATATATAATTATATATAACTTATATATGTTAATTAAACTTTTTTTAATATTTACACATATATAAAATATATAGAAGTATATAACATATTTATAAATATTTTAAATCATACAACATATAGTTTACCTATACATATATTTATTATTTTTAACATGTAGTTTATATATTACACACACACACACACACTCTCTCTCTATATATATATATATATATATTATTCTACCATTGTTAGAAAACAATATAATTCATTCTGTTAAAAGCATTTTTGAAATAAAATTTAATGAAGTGGCATTTTTTAATGATTTGGCAAGTAGGGTTGTGCAAATTTAGAAACATAAAAAAAAAACTAGTAAGAATTATATTTTGGTGCACCAAACACAAAATATTTGTGTTTGGTGCACCAAAATTTTCATAATTAAACAAAATATATTAGATTCTAAAATAATTAAGTTTTACTGTACAACACTTATAATAATTTAAAAAATACATCATAATCTAACATAATTAAGTTTTGGTGTACTAAAATTCATTGATCCATTTTTGTCCTCCAAAGTTTGGAAAAATAAAATAAAATTTAATTATTTAGTTAATTGACATTGAAAAGTGTAAAATTATTATTTCTATGGCATAGGTAACATTGGATTCAAACCCACAACCTCTACTTGCCAAAACTAAACACACCATTCACTTATAAGTATATTATCATACTATAACCAAATTAAAATACTTATATATAAATAAAAATATATGAAACATATATACGTATACATTAACATATATAGATATAAAAACATATATAAATCAACAAATATATATGTATACTTATATAAACACACACACACACACACACACACACACATATATATATAAATATATATAAATATATATATAGGTATATTTTTATGTATGTTTATATATGTTTGTCAATTTATATATGTTTTTATATCTATATCATAGTTTATGTATAACTATATATGTGTTTCCAAATATTTTTTATTTCTATATATGTAATTCAATTTGTTTGTCACCTCTTAATATTCATGTAACCTAATGGTTTGCTTAGTTTTAACAAGTAGAGGATGTGGATTCGAATCCGACAATGCCCCTGCTATATGATTAAATAGTTTCATGCTTTTCAATGTTAGTTAACCAAGTAATCAAATTAAATTACTTTTTTTTTCCAAACTTTGGAGGAAAAATCAAATTAATGAATTTTAGTGTATAAAACTTAATTATTTTCGAATCTGATATATTTTTTTAATTATTAAAAATTTGATGCACAAAAAATACAAATATTTTGTGTTTCATCTAGCAAAACACAATTCTCACATAAAACCATGTATAACATAAATATTTGTGATACCTAACTTTGATACTAATTGGTTAAAAGTTTGTGATGGGACCAAAACCATAAATATTTTTGGGGACACCCTTTACATATGTTTCCCTAAAGTTTATTATTATTAAATATCAAGATGAAATCATCATTATTTTTCGAAACAAAAATACTTCTTAAAATATATACCACCAAATATTTACACGTCAAATATAATTGTTGGAGGAATACATTAGTAGAAAGAAAGAGAACTAAGAATAGAAAGATGTCACACTAAAATATGGAATGCAATTTTGTTTTTGAAAATCAAGAATTTTTGGAGCATAGAAAGCTCTTAATTATTAATGGAAATAATGAAATTGTTGAAACACCTCAAATTATTACATGTTTTGTTAAAACAAACCTCTAAATTCGATTCAACTTTTTTATAAAATAAAATTCCTCTAAACCACTTGGCTACAAAATCACATTTCTCATCTTCCTCGCTTGAAATGTGAAAGAAGGTTTTAGTAGATCTATGTTAGCCTCCTCCATGAACATTTTATGAGCTACTAATTTATAACACTAATTTGAAAAAAGATAACTGGATGAGCAAAAATTAAGGTATATTCTCAATATTTAAGCATGAAATAACAAAATAACCTAATCCACAACCTTCATGACTCAATTTTGAGTTGCCAAATCCCTAACAATAGCTATTTCACAAAATGAAGTAAGAGCTTGTGTTGAACACTGAGTAATAGCTAAATGTAGTGACATTTGATTATGATGATTTTTTATCACTATTAATCTCAATATTTATGATATTTTTTTGGTAATATCCAAAATAAAGGAAGACTAAATTTAGATGATCACCTACTATATTGTAAGATCAAAAAGCTAACAGATTAACATATCCACGATGGTGCATACCAATAGTAACATCATAGCTCATGCGACAACTTTTTTTATAACGAGACAATAAAGCAAAATCCTCTTCTTGGTTACATAATGATCACAAGTCAGCGTATCTATGACCATGATGAACAACTAGAATATGTACACGCACGCGCGCTCATAGACCCATATATTCATAAAAAGTTGTATACGTATATTTTAAAGAATTAAAATTATGTAAAAAATGGAAAGAAAAAAAATTTTATTACATCGTAAGCAAGGACCTACAATCCATATAGAACGAAACACAATGAGATAACGAATAATATAAATGGGAGACACCATCAATAAATGATGGTTAGGAAGAAGGATGGATATAGCCGGCTCATAATTTTTGCCATACAAAAAATAGGTATAGCTGTAGAAGGAGAACAATGCAATGCTGAGCATTGTAAGTTGAGATTGGTATTATAAGATAGCATATTGAAGAGATCATCCACATTTAAAGAACACACCAACGGCGGCCTAGTTTTTTTTTTTAGTTAAGCTTTCCCAACCAATTAGTATCCATTCACTTGATTTCCTCATAGGAAAACGGCGATGCCATTACCCTATCTTGTTATGAATCTTGTCATAGGAAAAAGGTAGAAAATAAAATTGTATTTAGATCAAACATTTCATAGCTTAAAAAGGTAGAAAAAGTTTATCTTACTATGATTTCCCTAGCAGATTAATTATATTTCCCATAATTAATAATTATTACTTGAAAATTCAAGAAAAATGTATTTAGATACAATAATTCGAAATAATAATTTAAAAGCGGAGATTTGAGTTTTGATATATCAACCACAACACAATATTTGAAAAAATGAATTTAATTTTTCAAAATAAAAAAAATACAACAAATTCAAAATCTATAAATTCGATATTTGTCGCCCAATAATTTAAAAAATAAATTAAAATAATGAGTTTTCAAATTTGTAAATATTTATTTCTAGTTTGGAAACTATCATTCCTTGAAAAATAGGTTTTAAAATTTTAAATGACCTTTTAATCAACAGAATCACATAATTGAATCTAGGTCCTCTAAAACACACGAAATGCATGCCATAAACATAAACATATATATATATATATATATATATATATATATATATCTATATCTATATCTATCTATCTATCTACACACACACATATAAATACATAATTATATATAAATAAATGTAGAAATATAAAATCATATATAATTCCATTAATACAATTATATAAATCTATAAACATATAGTCTATATATATAAATATGTATATCTTATTTTTTGTATGTATGTAATTACATGTATATATATATATGTGTGTGTGTGTGTGTGTATTTAAAAACTTTATATAAAAGTATATATATTATACACACATGAACAAACACACACACATATACAAATATATGTATGTTTGATGCAGTGGTATGCTATATCTGCAGGAAACAAATAGCAGATGAAATGAAGGGAAATCGCAAGACGTGGTTACTATACCTCAGATGTTAAAAACAGAAATTTAAATAAACACTAATTTAATTAAATATGAATACAATAATTTAAATAAACACACACACACACAGTATATAATTTATTTTATTATCTGTTTCTTTAAACCTCTGTTCTGTTTCTCTATTTTATTTATAGGTATTAGTACAAATATATTGATAGATTAGATACGTGGCATTTAGACAATAACGAGGTCCCGCTGCCCGGTAAATGGGCCATAGAAATATTTAGAGCATGACCTGGTCTGCTCTAAAGATTTAACCTATTTTATTTTTTGCAGAACCACAATTATATATATATATATATATAATGTGTGTGTGTGTGTGTGTTATATCTGTGAACACAAAACATGTTCTCTATTCTTCTTCTTCTTCCTCTCTCTCTCTCTCTCTCTCTCTCTCTCTTTCAATTATGTATTAAAATATTTTGGTTAATAAATTTATAAACACAATATACTTTTCTAGTGGATGTAGTTAGTTGTATTGAAATACTAGTGAACTATGTTATAACCGATATTTGTTATGGTGTGTTATGTTCTTGTTCATTGAGATGTCGTCTTCTATACTATACAATCTATAGATATTATGTTCAGCATAGTCACTTATATACATAGTTAGAAAATTCTAACAAAATATACATATACATCTATACAACAATTATTATATATAAACACAAACACACACACATATATCTGTGTGTGTGTGTGTGTATGTGTATCATGAAATATATATACATCATTTCCTCTAAAAAAGCATTACACACACACACACACACAAAACATTATAAAAACTAAAAACACACACAAATAATAAATGATATATATATAAATATATAAATATATAAATATATAAATATATAAATATAAATATATAAATATAGAAATATATATATTAATAATAAATATATAAATATATAAATATATAATATATAAATATATAAATTATAAATATATATATATAAAATAAAGATATAATATATAATATATAAATTAATAAATAGTAAATATATAAATATATAAATATATAAATTATAATTATATCAATATATAAATATATAAATATATAAATATATAAGTATAAATATATAAATATATATATATAAATATATAAATAGATAAATATATAATTTAAATATATAATAGATAAATATATAAATATTAAATATATAAATATATATTTAAATAATAACTATATAAATATATAAATATATAAATATATAAATAATAAATATATATATATAAATATATAATATATAAATATAATAATTATAAATATATAAATATATAAATATATAATATTATAGATATATAATATAATAAATATATAAAATATAAAATATATAAATATATAAATATATAAATATATAATATATAATATATAAAATATAATAATAAAGAATATAATATATAAAGATATAAATAAGTAATATATAAAATATAAATATATAAATTATAATATATAAATATATAAATATAAAAGATATAAATATATAAGATTCAATATATAATATATAAATATATAAATATAAATATATAAATATATAAATATATAAATATATAAATATATAAAATATATAAAATATATAAATATATAAATATATAAATATATAAATATATAAATATATAAATATATAAATATAAATATATAAATATATAAATATATAAATATATAAATATATAAATAATAAATATATAAATATATAAATATATAAATATATAAATATATAAATATATAAATATAAATATATAAATATATAAATATATAAATATATAAATATATAAATATATAAATATAAATATATAAATAATAAATATAAAAATATAAATATTAAATATATAAATATATAATATAAAATATAAAATAAAATATATAATATAAATATATAAATATAAAATATAAAATATATAAATCTATAAAATATAAATATATAAATATATAAATAATAAATATATAAATATATAAATATATAAATATATAAATATATAAATATATAAATATATAAATATATAAATATATAATATATTAAATATAAATATATAAAATATAAATATATAAATATATAAATATATAAATATATAAATATATAAATATATAAAATATAAATATATAAATATGTAAATATATAAATATATAAATATGTAAATATGTAAATATATAAATATATAAATATGTAAATATATAAATATATAAAATATGTAAATATATATAAAAATGTAAATATATAATATATAAATTTATAATATGTAAATATATAAATATATAATTATATAAATATGTAAATATATAAATATATAAATATTAATTATATAATATGTAAATATATAAATATATAAATAATAAATATATAAATATATAAATATATAAAATATAAATATATAAATATATAAATATATAAATATATAAATATATAAATATATAAAATATAAATATATAAATATATAAATATATAAATATATAAATATATAAATATATAAATATATAAATATATAAATAATAAATATAAAATATATAAATATATAAATATAAATATATAAATATATAAATATAAATATATAAAATATAAATATATAATATATAAATATATAAATATATAAATATATAAATATATAATATATAAATATATAAATATATAATTATAAATAATAAATATAAATATAATAATATATAAATATATAAATATATAATATATAATATTAAAATATAAATATATAAATATATAAAATATAAAATATATAAATATATAAATATATAAATATATAAATATAAAATATATAAATATATAAATATATAAATATATAAATATATAAATATATAAATATATAAATATATAATATATAAATATATAATATAAATATATAAATATATAAATATATAAATATATAAATATATAAATATATAAATATATAAAATAATAAATATATAAATATATAAATATATAAATATATAAATATATAAATATATAAATATAAATATATAAAATATAAATATTAAATATATAAATATATAAATATATAAATATATAAATATATAAATATATAAATATATAAATATATAAATATATAATATATAAATATATAATATAAATATTAAATATATAAATATTATAAATATATAAATATAAATATATAAATATATAAATATATAAATATATATAAATATATAAATATATAAATATATAAATATATAAATATATAAATATATAATATATAAATATATAAATTATATAAATATATAAATATATAAATATATAAATATATAAATATATAAATATATAAATATAAATATATAAATATATAATATATAAATATATAATATATAAATATATAAATATATAAATATAAATATATAAATATATAAATATATAAATATATAAATATATAAATATATAAATATATAAATATATAAATATATAAATATATAAATATATAAATATATAAATATATAAATATATAATATATAAATATATAAATCTATACTATAAATATATAATATATAATATATAATATATAAATATATAAATATATAAATATATAAATATATAAATATATAAATATAAATATATAAATATTAAATATATAAATATATAAATATATAAATATATAAATATATAAATATATAATATATAAATATAAATATATAAATATATAAATATATAAATATATAAATATATAAATATATAAATATATAATATATAAATATATAAATATATAATATATAAATATATAAATATATAAATATATAAATATATAAATATATAAATATATAAATATATAAATATATAAATATATAAATATATAAATATATAAATATATAATATAATATATAAATATATAATATATAAATATATAAATATATAAATATATAAATATATAAATATAATATATAAATATATAAATATATAAATATATAAATATATAAATAATAAATATATAAATATATAAATATATAAATATATAAATATAAATATATAAATATATAAATATATAAATATATAAATATATAAATATATAAATATATAAATATATAAATCTAATATATAAATATATAACATATATAAATATATAAATATATAAATATATAAATATATAAATATATAAATATATAAATATAATATAATATATAAATATATAAATATAAATATATAAATATATAAATATATAAATATATAAATATATAAATATATAAATATATAAATATATAAATATATAAATATATAAATATATAAATATATAAATATATAAATATATAAATATATAAATATATAATATATAATATATAAATAATATAAATATATAAATATATAAATATATAAATATATAAATATATAAATATATAAATATATAAATATATAAATATATAAATATATAAATATATAAATATATAAATATATAAATATATAAATATATAAATATATAAATATATAAATATATAATATATAATATATAAATATATAAATATATAAATATATAATATATAAATATATAAATATATAAATATATAAATATATAAATATATAAATATATAAATATATAAATATAAATATAAATAAATAAATAAATATATATATAAAATACCGTGAACAAGCTTCAAGGTAGTTGAGTCTTAAAGTTGATACCTAAACTCCTCTTGTCTAAAGCCAATGAAATTGCATTGAAATGCATAATCATTGAGGTTAGATCATTGATCTTTTGTGAAATATAAATAAACTTCATAGTTGAAAATTACAAGTAATCATATAAGATATCTATTCCATTCTATATTATATTGTAAACATCTCTAACCAAGGTGGTGCTAGGGCACGTGCTAATTATATCAACAATCAAACAAATAGATTTTCCCCAAAATTCTATGAAAAGATGCATTTGAGAAACTATGCACCCAACTTTCTCCTTACTAGTTTGGTTCATCCTCTCAATTATGCCATTTAATTTTAGTGTCTTGGTTTGTATTTTTCATATATAATGACATGGGATACCCAATAGTTATCAAATTGAACTCGATATTTTTTTTATTATCATGATGTATGGTGATCAATTTCATACTATCTCTCTCTTAACTCTAGCATAGAAATCTTGAAAGACAGGAAAGATTCAATCTTTTTTTAGTGTATATGCCCACATTACCATAGAGCGGTCTTCAATGAATGTGAGAAAATAAAGGGCTACACTGAGTGTTCTGCTCTACATGAAGTAGACATCGATATGAATGAAATTAAGGATATGTGATCTCCTTGAGGGTGAATGAGAGCGAAAAAATAATTTATGAATTTTTCTAGCCATATAGTCCATACACGCATTAATAGAAAATTTTTTTATCTCCATCAATTGACAATATATTCCTTCTAGCTAAAATCTTAAGGCCCTTCTCACTCACGTGACTAAGTCTTGTATGTCAAATATTAATATTTATCTTTAGATGAACAATATTTACTTGATCTCTAGATATTCTTACCTGAGTGGCATACAAAGTACTCTTATTTGTACCCCTTGTAATGACTAATGAATCATTGATCTATGTATACTTTCTAACACCTAAATAACTAACATATCCTATGTCATTCAGCATGCCAATAGACATCAGCTTCATATAGACATCTGGAACATACCGAATATCTCTAAGAATCAGTTGATGTCATATACATCTACAAACAAATGTCTCTCTTACCTAAAATCTATGATGTCCCACTACTACTCATTTATATTATGCTATAATCACCATATATTTAAGGAATAATAAAGTCAATATGAGGGATAATATAAAATGACGCTCTTGAGTCAATAAGCCAATCAACCTTCTAAAATATTATATTAGTTACCTTGTAAGGTGACATTGGTCTTTCTATCGGGTCTATATCCTTTCATGTACTATTGTTGTAGTTTTTTCTAAGAAAAATAGTTTTTTTTTTACATATTTCATCTTGTTAGCATGGTAATACTTGACTACTTTTCTACTTTACAACTTACCTATAGAAGAATGAGTTATATCATCAAACTATGTGTGTCTCAGTGTGCTCTTATCTCATCTCTCAAAAACTAAAATATCATGGAAAGCTTTTCTATTCTCATTTCTCCTTGCTTCTTTAGACAATAAGTTTTTTTTGAGATGATGTGCATTGACATAACACATCCATGTGATGACATGCTTAGAAAAACCACAAAAGTTATCCTAGCTGTCTGAAAATGAGCTGAGCATTAGACAAGCTATTAGCTCATATTCCAGATTTATTTTTATGAATACAAGCTAATTTACTCTCTTAAAAGGTGTTGATGTTCATTGACACAAGAATACTATCCTTAACTTCAAGTTAACTAGATGTTTAATAATCAATGTTTTATTTTTAAATGTGTTATTTTCAAAGTGTCAAATCAAACAATCTGTACTAGTGACTTCTTAACATGTACAAGAAGTTAGTAAACCACATAACACACAATTACAATTTTGTCTACAATTTATTTTTTGGAATATAATATCCTAGAAATCAAAAATCCAATATAAATACATAAGCTTGGATTTTTTGGGTAAATATTATAGATCTCTTTCTGTTTTTATACTTTAGGTGATAGAATCAATTCATCAAATTTATAGTTTGGAATCAATGACATGGTTGCATCTCAATTGCTGGACCGAAGAGGATATTACATACATAGTTTTTTGAATTTTATGTTACCTAAGCTCAAATTCTTCATTGCATTCAATCCTACACTCAAACAATAATAAAATCAATACCCATACTACAAAATACATTATACAAGCTACATAATTAAAATAATAAATTTATAATTTACACACACAAAATACATAAATTATAAACCAAGAAGATACAAATCACAAAATTTATGTAAATAAACAAAAATTATACAATATATGTTTTTACATATCAATAATTAAATAACAGATAATATAAGAGTAAAATAAGTGGCTTTAAAATAAAACTTTCTCAAATTAACACTTAGCTAAAAGAGAATAAAATAAAATAATCACAGTGGGGGCAAACCAAATTGCTTGCCCAAAAACTACTACATGAAAAGAGGGCAACATGCATGACCCTCTTTGTGAAAACGAGAACATTCCTATTTTTTTAAAAATTTAAATTTTATTTATTTATTTATTTTAAATCAGAATATGAGATATTATTTCAAGTTGGTCAATGTACACCACACTTAAAAAAACAAAAATGGATTAGTCTACCCAACCTGGGCAAATCCAACATGAATAATGCCAAAGTTGGCCTCTACAAACCTAAAACTTGAAATCAATGGAATTTATATGAAATATCATTAATATGATATTTTTTAAATGCTTAATATTGAACCATGACCCCTAAATAGTTTAAATAATAAATCACGTGTCTTTTTTCTTGATCTCATAGCAAATCCTTATTGAAGCATATTGAATGAATTTTTTTGGGGGGAAATATGTTTTGGGTTACTTCCCCAGAAATTTTTAATAATTAGAAACTAAATTTTTGATGTTTGTAAAAAAAGTACAAAACTATAAATTAATTAAAAATAAGGGTACTCGAATTCGTAAGTCCTAAACTACCCTCACCCCTCGCCCTCGCCCATCTCCCTCGCCCATCTCCCTCGCCCATCACCCTCACCCCTCACCCTCATCCCTCGCCCTCGCCCCATCACCCTCGCCCCTCACTCTCACCCATCCTTCTTGCCCCTTGCCCCTTGCCTATCCCCCTCGTCCCTTGCCCTTGCCCACGAAGGAGCTCCTCGAGCTATATCGGGGAGCTCCTTGATCTCCATCGTGGAGCTTTAGTGAGCTCATTCGTGGAGCTCCACAAGATCAACGAAGGAGCTCACTGGAGCTCCATGAAAGAGCTCCTCGAGCTCCACGAAGGAGTTCACTAGAGATCAACGGAACTCCACGAGCTCCATGAAGGAGCTCGTCGAGCTCTAATGAGTTCCACTTCGAACTCGTGGAGACGAGCATGGGGAGAGGGGTGGAAAGAGATGGAGTAGAGGGGTAGGGAGAGATGGGTGAGAGGTGAGGGCAGAAGGGCTAGGGGAGATGGGCAAGGGCAGAAGGGCTAGAGAGATGGGCGAGGAAAGACAGACAAGGGCGAGGGGCACGAGAGAGGAGCGAGGATATTTTAGTACTTACAAATTCAAGTGCCCTTATTTTTAATTTATTTATATTTTTGTGAATTTATTATAAATATCAAAAATTTAGTTTCTAATTGTTAAAAATTTATAGGGAAACACCCCAAAACATAATTATCCCATTTTTTTAAACTTTATTTGATGGTCCAATTTGTGGGACTAATTTTTGCAATCAAAGCAATACATAAAGTAAACCTATCAATTTCAATAAAGAAACTAAAGGTCGTTAGTGCAACATAAGTTGAACTAACTATGATATCTCGCTAGATGTATCTAGGAAACCATCATTAATAGTCATTTCCAACAGCCCCCTCCTAGTGGATCACTTTTTTTGTCATCTCATCCTTCATAATAGTCATAATTATCACTTTTATTGTCATGCACATAACCCAATTATTTGAGAACTCATCTAGATCTCATCTACATTGCTAGAAGCATGACTATATAATCAAGAAAGATGAACTCTAAGCAACTTGGCCTATTCCATTGATCATCAATTTAGATTTTAGCCCTGGCTTAAGCAACAACATTTCCTTTGATTAAATCCTACTGCGTAAAATGAACCCAACTTTAAGTAGATATGATGATGTAGTTTTATGTGACTTAATGTTTCTCTTTTTTTGAACAAATATACTCAAAGTTAAAAATAATTAAGAAGTAATAAATAATAAATTATTAGAATAACATAAGTATATGTTTATACATTTGGGAAATATAAATTCAAACAATTAATGCTATAAACCATAATTAAACAAATTATATAATAATTAAAAGATAAAAAACATATATATTTGTCATCATAGAATCATTGTACCTAATGTGTGGCACAGATAATATTCAAAAATTTTCGTTATCATTTTAAATTTAAAAATTAATAGTTTTAATTTTTTTATCATTCTTGAAATTATAATATTAATTTTTAAATTTTTAAGAATTTAATTTTTTCAAGATTTTATAATGATGATATTTTTATAATTCTACATTTTTTGTTATTATTATAAATTTATAAATATTATTACTTTTATTATCAGGGAATTGTGTTTTGTTGTACTCTAAGAAGTACGGACACAGACACGGACACCAGGATATGACACGGCAGGATACGAGGACACGGCAAATTCTAAAAAACTAGGATACAGATACGGTCAGGATATGACATGATAAAAAAAATAAAAATAAAAATAAAAAATATTAATTATAAATATTATGTATTTTATAAAATTCATTAAATTAAATTAAAATATTTTATAATATAAAATAAATATATATTGTTTATTTTATAAAATAAAAATATTTTATTTTATTTTATAAAAATATTTTATTTTATGCCACATCCCCACACAAATACGCTCGCCCCTGCCTCTCCCCTCAAATCATGCCGCCCCTGTCTCTCCCCTCAATTTGTGCCGCCCCTGCCTCTCCCCTCAATTTGCATTGCCCTTGCCTCTCCCCTCAAATCGCACCGCCCTTCCTCTCCCCTCAAATCGCGCCGCCCCTGCCTCTCCCCTCAATTCGCGCCGCCCCTGCCTCTCCCCTTAATTCGTGTTGCCCTTGCCTCTCCCCTCAAATTGCACCGACCCTTCCTCCCCTCTCAAATCGCGCCCGCTCCTGCCTCTCCCTCAAATCGCACCCGCCCCCTACCAGTGGCCAACGTTGGCCACCCGACGTCGCCGTATGTCGGGCACTATAGACATGGATACGGTTGCTGACGCAACCATCAGATACGCCATGTGACGTATCGAATACAGATTGTGCAATGATACGCCACGTGGCATATCAGACACGTATCCTTGCCGTGTCCACGTGTCCAGGTGTCGGACACGTGGGCACGGCTATAGGGAGCCGTGTCCGTGCTTCCTTGGTTGTACTCACTACAAAATAATTGAAAAAATATAATACAAAAATTAATATTTTTAAAAAAGTACACCAAACTCTTAACAAATTGAATATTTGTGTACTCAAACATATAAATCCTAAATTATTCTTAATTATTTTTAACTCTCTCTCCACTCGCCTCTCCCCCATGAAACACACCCCTCGCCCTATTTTCGTACCCCTCTCTCCTCTCCCATCATCCTTGCCCCTCTTCCCTCTCAAGGGAGCTCGTGGAGCTCCAGTTAGCTCCACGATCGAGCTCCACGAGCTCCCTGCAAAGGGGCAAGGAGAGAGGGGCTTGGGGAGAGGGTGAGGTGCACAAGGAGAGGGCAAGGGGTGTGTTTCAGGGGGAGAGGCGAGTTGAGTGGGGGACTTCCCCGGGTATTGTAGTAATCATGGTATGGAATGCTGCAGTTTTTGAAGTGAAATGGAAAATAAATGATGAAAGTACTTTGCATTAATTGGTGACATTATGTAATATAATGTTTTCCCACAAAGTAAATCCTTGTAGGATTGCATCATTATGGGATTCTAGTTTGTATTGTAGGGTGGCATATAGTAATGAGAAGTTGGGTGGCATAATACATGGAAATTATATAATATGTTATATTTGACAGCAATGCGTATATAAGTACAATAAATGTCTAGACATTTATTATCATTTAGATATACAAGAATACTAAAATTTACATATGTACATGCATAAATTTATTTATGTATACAAGAATACAAGAATAAATGTCTAGTTTGACAGTGTGAGTGTGTGTGTGTGTGTGAGTGCCTGTGTGTGTGTGTTGGCATTATTATTGATGCTTTTATATTTATATATATATATATAATAGTATGCATGTATCTACATGTGTGTGTGTGTGTGTGTATATATATATATATAGTAGCAAATTTGCTTATTATATATTATTGTATATGTATAAATATATATGTATACACCAAAGTATAGGCATATATATTTTTATATATATACAAACATACATGCATACCATTGTACATATATATATAAATCAAACATGAATAATATCTCTAGATCCTTCTAAATCCTCTCTAGCTTGCTTGAATTATATAAGTTTGAACTTAGTAAAGTTTTTCAAAATTTATAACACAAACCATCAACAAAGAAATTTGCAAAATAATTAACTTTTGAATGTCACAAGTAGAAAATAAGAAAATCACAACTAAAGATCATACATAAACAAAGATAAGAAATATAGTTTCTACATGAAATAAGATAAAATATCTGTACACAAATCATATGCATATTTGTAAATTTTGAATTATAAATAGATAATGATTGTTAGGATCATTACAATTGTTTTTTTCACATACACTATCCTACTCATGCAGACATAGAGACACATACACTATCCTACTTACATACAATAATGCATATATGCATATATAATTATATATGCATAAATGCTTATTTTATATATTGATATATACACAAAAATACTATTGTATATATAGATTCATAATGTCGTTTATATGTGTTCGCATATACATTATTATACACACACTATTATGTTTGTCTCTATGTGTGTGTGTGCATAAATGTTGCTTTTAATTATAGACATATACATAAGACTATTGTTTTATATATGGGTGTATATATATACATATAGACCATGTATATATAAATAGTATATACAAATATACTTCTATTCATAAGTGTGCGTGTGTGTCTATATACAAATAAACACAAACTTAGATAACACATATAGAAGCCATGCTGAGACGTATAAAGCATAACATAAACTAATGCGTGTTAGATCTAGCCTGGCTACTACCTCCACAATGGAACAAACACATTCATTCCCATCTTAATATAATTTTCTAAATGACATTTTTTCCTTCCTCCATGAATTTTCTTGCAGTTGTAACTCTCCATGTCTTATTCAAAACTAATAGTTAGCTCAATACTCTATCCAAAATGTGAATATTTCTTAAATTGATCATGTATGATTTGAAATATCATAAAGCTCGAATAACTTTAAAATATTTCACATAAAGGTTTACACATGTATAATAATATATTCTCATTTCAAAATCAAACCTAAAATATAACAACCACGACTTTTGAACTATTTACACAATCAAATATCAATTTTTCATTTTCGAAAAAAATAATTTGTTCCTAAAAATATGAGTAAATAACTTTCTAAATTTATCAAAAAGCCCATTTCATGATTTAAAATTCATGAATTTCCATCAATAAATTATATAACTCAATTAAATCATGTAATAATATGAACCTCACTAAGAAGTAATGCGACAAGTGATCAGATTTAGTGATTAAGATCATTATACAATTAGATCTGAAGAAAAAAACACCAACCCATTATATAAACATAGGTAAGAACCTCAATATTATGATGATGTTATAATCAATTTTGAATGATTAATTAAAAAGTATGAGATACATATTATAGAAAATCTTGATAATTCGAAAAATTCTCATAGAATCAAAAAAATTATTCTCACCAAAAACCATATCTTCTTATTTTATTCCACAAAATAATATATACAGTTTTTGATATATACTTTCAAACTAGGCAATAATTATAATATCTAATAATTATAATTATATAATAAAATAAATAAAAGGAAAGACAAAAGTAAAAAAATATAATAATTATGTCTCATAATCATTATATTTCTACACATCACTCATTGTCATCAAATACAATAATGATATGGAATGGATCTCTTAGAATTAGAGTATGACCCAAAATTTTTGTGATCAGTTCATCTTTATTAAATGAATCCATTGTCATTGATCTCCTAATGTGCATTATTTTAAGTAATAAAAATTTAAAATGTTTTCCCTTGATGTACATCCTTTTTTCTCTAACCAAAAAGATTCGACCTCAAATATTATAGGTCAGTCAAATTGAAATTAATATTTCATACATTAAATTTACTTTTTCTTTAATTCTTCTAACATATGCAATCCAACTAATAGTTCATAAAACTCTACTAGTAAGGAAATAATCAAATAACTTTTATATTTTTGATTATTTACCAAAGTAGTTTACAAGGAATTAAAAATGGGGATTTGTTTTTATTTTTTAGATGATTGCCTTTCTCAAATATATTAATTTTATTTTATTAATTTCCTTATTATTTTCTTTTCCTCAACATGTTTTTTCTCAATATTTTTTTCATAAATAATTTCATTTTCATCATTCTTTTTCTCAAGAATTTCCTCAATATTTTTTTTCTCAATATTGTATTTTTGAAATATTTTTTCCCTAAAAGTATTTATAAGACGCACCTTGATGCAAACCTCAACATGAGACATTTAAAATGTGTCTCAAGGTATTAAAAAAAGAGCGGAGCTCAACATAGCTTCTTGAGCTCCATGATGTAGCTTGTGGAGTTCAACGGAGCTCTTCGAGTTCCACGATGGATATCGTGGAGCTCGACAGAGCTCCACGAACTCCAACAAGGACCTCATAGAAGCTTCATCAAGCTTTTCGTGGAGCAGATGAGAGAGGTTAGGAGAGATGAGAGAGGGGCAAGGGTGAGGAGAGAGGTGCGAGGATGAGGGGAGATGAGAGAGGGGCGAGGGCGAGGGGCAAGGACATGGGCGAGGGAAAGAAAAGAGGCTCTGAATATTTTATACTATTTATCAATGAAAAATAAATTTAAAATATTAATTAATTATATATTGTGATGTTCAAAAAATTTATGCCTTAACGCCTCGAAACTCACACCTCATCTTATGCTTTTGATTTTTAAAACTGTATTTTTTCCTCAATAATTTCATTTTTACCATTCCTTTCTCTCATTTTTTCCTCAATATTTTGTTTTCATCTTTCGTTTCCATATTAATTTCTCATCTATACTCAAAGCCTAGCTATAATTATCATACCTAGTATTATAATATATAAATAAGTTAGTTAATTTTGTGTGAAAGAAACCTTCAGGTTGATATTCCTAGTTTATGCACATGGATATGTATGTTAAAATATTTTTTACCCCTTCCACTTTAACCGTAGGATCTATACAGGCAGCCAAGCAATAAAGAGATTGAATAAATGAAAATTATTAAATACTTGCTTTTCATCTCAATAGTCATGGTATTAAATCCAAGGTAACCTTTATACTAACTAAATATACTAGTAATATCGCACATGCACTCAAGTGCAATAAAAATAGTAAGAGTTTACACAAATGAACACATATTCATCATGTCATAAAAAATATTTAGGAATTTAATAAAAGAAATTCATGTATCTAAGTCAGAATTATAAATAATAAGTTCATCATTCTTATTATTCACATAGTAGGATGTCACATATTGGTAGGTAACATATGACTCTAATATCATGTATATGTAATTCTAATGATGTCACATCTATTTAGAATTTTTTTAGGCCTATTGACAAATAGAGACTACTAAACTCATGTTGTTTACTAGGAGTCCTAAGATATTTTAGTAAATGGTTACTATTATTTTTTTGGGCATAAAAATATTTTTTACCAACTTTATACCCTCTTATTTAACCAACTCCATCAATTCAACTCAATGACTAAAGTTTAGAAATGCTATTTTTTTGACCTCACATTTATATATGATAGTGTATAGATTTATATAGATAACTATGCACACACACACACACACACACACACACACGTGTGTGTGTGTGTGTAGACTACACTATATGTACATGTATTTATTTATATCTACAAATATACTATCATGTAGCATACAATTAAATGGAATCCCATGTTTTTTTGTTTGAATATTTCTTTAACTAATTATTATTTTTGCCATGGATAACAAAGGGTTTGATGATCTATATACTTTGACAATGAGAAGAGTTTTTTCACATATTTTTTGATGAATACATAGGAACAATTGTAAATTGTACTTATAATGTTCATAAGTAAAACAATAAAATTGATATGTACTTGTGTAATATGCATTTGAACATTGATAATGTGCAAGCATAGTATTCTAAAAGGAATATTAATTTTGAACAATATTCAGTTTTAAATTTACTTGTGATATATATTTGATAATCTTCTAGTATAATTGATATGGAATTAGAAAAAAAACTAGTTTTTCCATTTTACTAAAAGACATGAACGAGAAGTAAACCATATGACATACAGTAGAATGCTAAATTAAAAATAAATATTAATCGAATCAAATTTATTACCACATATAATGGCCATTTAGTTTATCCAACTAATAAATTGATTAATAATGAATTTTCAATTTTATTGACAAAGAACTATTCAACATTGAGAAATCAGATTTTGGTAAGAAATATGATAAATTCACCTACATTGTCATAGATGTGGTGTCATGTAAATTAATAAAATTTGTTACTAACAAAAATTTTCAAAAAACAATTGCATACAAATTGATGCATACGTGCATATATATAGCATATACATATGTATATTGCACTATATAAGGCAATAGTATATAAGCAAATATATGCAAAGACATATATACTGCTTGCATGTATGTATAATTATACATATATTAGTGCACACACACACACTCACTCACTCACATATGCATATACTTTTATAAATTTTTCAATAACTTCAAAATTAAGCATAACATGATAAATTGGGAGTTATATTTTAGTATACACAAATTTTCCCATTTAGAAGACACTCTTTGAGTCTCGAAATATTCACAATAATCATATTGGGAACATAAAAGATGAAATCATTAACATCACTAGTTGGAATATTTAGGAAACCTTTGTTAGTTCATCTAACTAAATTAGATCTAAGAAATATGATGTTCCATGGTACAATTTGGTTTAATAAAATGGTGCATCCAAAAACTAGTTTCTTGATTAGAATACATGGCAAGCTCAGAACCAAAGTTAAATTGTCATTCGACAATTCTAGGCAAGCACATGCAATGTAACATAATATCGAATTGTCATATAACATTTTTTAATTACATGTTGTGCTATTATATGGAAAGCCTAAGTTCTTAGTCATGCATTCTCATTTAATCAAATTCCACAAAGAAAGGTGCTTACCCATTGGAAAGGTGCATCCTTGCTTTTTTCATATTAAAATATTGGGTTTAGCATCTGCTACATAGTCAATTTAAATGGAAAAGAATAGAAGAATGCCCAACTCCTTGTGATCCTTCAATATCTTTCTCATTAAAAAAACAAAACATGTTGTGTAAGTGATTTCCTAAAAGGAACTTGATGGTTCCCTATGGTTATTAGAATAGAAGATGGTTTTATCAAGATTCAAACTAGACAATCACCAATGAATGTAATGTTCATGAACTTACATTGTTAAAAAATATTACTCCAATTATTTTTTTGTTTACTTGACATTGCTGATGATGTTATAAAGGCTTATAAATTGACAAAGAATTTTTTAAATTTCAACAATATAAATTGTTTATTAATCAAAAAATGAGCCATCTTGTTTTACATTTTCTTTGCTCTTTTAATTTACTGAGTAATTGTGCCATTTATGATATACCTTAGATATATTAGTTAATATTTTCATCATCATCATCATCATTACTTATAAGGTTTAGATTAGCAATATTATGTGTGATATGAAGAGTGACACTAGTGCCCACATGCTAGTCACTTTCCCAACCTCTAATATGAGTAACAACTAACACTTGTTTATTCTCAAATCTTATGGAATCTGGATAGGTGAGATCAAAACCATGATAGTATTTGCACAAAAAGCAACTATACTTTTCACAAACTTGACTCACAATTGGAGAAAAATTTTTGTCATTATGAATCAAGAAGCATCCCCTCCCCAAGAATGATTATAGTGATCTTTACCATGATTGTATCAGAATGACAATTACTTAAATATGCAGCAGAGCAGAAAGATGATGATGATTGAGATGAGATTCCATATTATTGAGCAAAGTACATCCTCGAGTATGACATTATATCTACAAGCATAAATAGAAGATACGGAACTATCATTTTTATCCCCAATTAGAGGTGTCAATCAGGCCGGGCCGGCCCAGCTAGGCACGGCACGGTACAGCCGTGCCGTGCCCGGGTTAGGCACGAGCCGTGCTGTGCCATGCCTGGCCCGTCACAGTTTGGCACGTGGCACGGCACACCGGCACGGGTCTGTCCCATGCTGGGTGTCCCGTGAGCCCGACCCTAGGATGCCTCTCCTGCAAAAAAAGACCACGGGTCCGGTCTGATTCGACCCGACCCACGGTCCCCAGTATCCCGAACCGCTCGGACAAGCAAGCCCGAGCGGGCCAGGCAAGGCACGGCACGGCCCGCCGTGTCGGGCTCGGCTATTTTTAAGCCGTGCCGGGCCGGGCACGGCACGGAACAGTAACCGTGTCGTGCCCGGCCCGTTTGACACTTCTATCCCCAATGTATGAAGAATGTTAGAAATGATATCATCAATTAATTAATTCTCAGTCATGGATACCAAACCTTTTGAGATGTGGTAAAAGAGACAGATTAGGCTAAGACATTCTTAGTCATGGAATACACCAGCATGCTTAAGATGAGATTGTCCTATCACACTCAATGAAAGAACAAAAAATATAATTTGAGTGGTTGTATTCATTTTAGGTTGCAAAGAAATAATAGTTTGATGAGGAATTGAGGAAGTGCCATCAAAAAATCAATAAAAATATTGAAGATGAAAACAATTCACTAATTGTGACTACTAGATAAATTAAATTTTTGAAAATAATTTAATTAAAATGATACTGGAGAGTGAAGTAATGGTAATGATAGAAAAATAATAACTAGCAGTACTGGTGGACAAATGGGAATAAAAAAATATGATAATAATTAATAAACTAATTTTTTAGTTTCTATGATTTTTTGAAAAATTATAGAAGTAAAAAAGGAAAACAAAATACAAAATGATAAAATTATTTTGTTCATCAAAACAAGATGCAATTCAATCCAATCAAAAATTATTTATATAGTATTATTACAAACATCAGCTATTCAATATATTCCAAATTCAATGCATAACTAAAATACCATTTTAAACTATGGAAAAAAAATGAATATCAAATTGGATTAGTTGAATGTCCTCCAAAATATCGAAGAAATGAACTAGTTATATGCCCCAATTAATCATCCCATACCAATGAGCCCAATAATAAAGAAAATGAATTGTGTTGTAATTAATTAGTTTCTGAACAACATGATGTTATGCAGTAAAAAAAAATGAACAAAGTTAAAAATTTTTTTTTACATACTATACATATATTACATTCAAGTATGGAAATCAATATATTTTTACATATTCACAATTTCTTTACGGTCATCACATGATCGCTTTAACATTGGATCAAGATAATGTGTAGGCACCTCTCCTGAAACTGCGCAGAATCCTGCATCTTCCCTATTTCTTTGAGAATCTTGCATCTTCCCTATTTCTTTGAGGATCCAGCATACCTTGGTTAGTTTTAATGGAGATTGATTCCTTCTCTAGGAATTAATCTACCCAAATCCTACAAATGAGTTTATCGAGACCGCCCGATATTCATTTAAATGCTAATACGAATTCTAACCTAGACTCCACTACATCTCCACCCGACTCCACCCCAATAACATGAGCAAATGCTTCACCGAAGAGGATCCAAAAGTGCCTGGTTCTCTACACCGAAGATGACTCAAGCGCAATGGAGTTCGTATTTGAAGATGGCGATTCCCGAAAGATAATCTATGGTAAGACCCCTTCTGATATCGATGGTAATTCTCTGCCTAAATCGGTGATACCTATTGATAAATTGCAATTCTCTGCCTAAAAAATCAAGCTACACGAAGTGTTTTAAACGAATGTAACATGAATTCAATAAATAAAGATGGCTTGAGCCTCGAATTCGCGATACCGAGTGTAAATAATAATCAATACAAGATATCTCGCTCTTCTAGTTCCTCAAATGATAATTCAAGTGGAAACAATATGTTTCTGAATGCCCTTAGTGATGAATTTCATGACCTATACATACGGGAGAAGGACTCAATGAACCCTAGTAACTCTAACAGCATTTTGCCCACTAACAATACATCTCTGGAGGTTGCTGATATCGATGGCCATGATTCTTCATGGGTTAATGATAAGGCTACTCTCGTTCAGCTTAACAAAAGGGCCAACAAATCTTTGCTTATTAAGAATACTACTTCTAGCATTATTGAAGGCAGCTTGATGGCCATTAAGGCTGTAGCAAGTAATCCTCCCTCTGAGGGTACTCAGGAAGTGGACAGAATATCCACGGAGGAGACTAGAAACTTAATTGCTTCACAATTTGAAACCAAGGAGGAAAACTATACTGATAAACCAAAGAAAATGTACACCCAGAATTCTATCTCTGAGATAGCTCTTGACAAACTAAAGCCTGATATCACCTAGGTTAAGGAGAGTAAATATCCCCCCAAAACCTTCGGCAAGAGCAAGGCCCCATGGAGCAGCTTGTTCGCTGGCGATAGGGCCCTTGCAAATACTTTGAAGCTAACCTATATTTTCCACAAGCAGCCAGGCAGTGTTGTATTTGTTGAAAATGATCTTCTCCATGAGCATTGGAAAAACTGCCTTATTGGTTACTTTGTAACCAAAAGCCTCGGTCAGTTTATGCTGAAGAAATACATGGAAGAATAGTGGAAAATATCCCCGCAAGTTATTCAACACCCAAGCGGATGGCTTGTATTTAGACTTGGGAGCTCAGAAGATAGGGATCAAATACTCAATGCTGGCCCCTTCTTGGTTTTCAGCCGGCCTCTATATGTTAAGCTGCTTCCCGTCGGCTTTCACTATGGTTTAAAAGAAATGGAAAATATTTCAATCTGGATAAAATTACCAAACTTTCCTTTGCACTTGTGGAATCCCATTGGTTTAAGCAAGGCCGCTAGTTGTATTGGGCGACCCCTGCATATAGATAAGTTAACAGCAAACATCTCTAAGATTGCGTACGCAAGGGTACAAGTGAAAATTGATTTGGGAGGCGAGCTGATTAATGAAATCGAGCTGGAATTTTCTGACAGATCAAATATTAGCCAGCCAATTGTTTATGAAAATCTCCCTATTTTTTGTAAACTCTGTTCTATGTTTGGTCATACTTCGAATGCTTGTCATAATGTTAAGATCCATGAGGAAAAGGCACGAGAGACCCCTCCAGCTACCCCTACATCAGCAAGATTATGCACTCCAGTGGAGGTGGAGAAGGAGGCTTCCCCCACGGTGAGAGGGCAGCTTCCTAATGATGAGGAGGAAGGTGTCCAGTCAGAAATGAAGGATGATAATAGCCGTGCTGGGGAGGAATCAGATGGCTTTACTTTGATTAAAGCTCGGAAGAAAAAGAAGAATCTGAACATTAGAAAAGGCCCTTCTCTAAATCTCAGGAATACAGCCAAATATAGAGAACAAATGGTCAAGGGGGCTGCCCCTTATGATCTTGCATAGAGGAAGAATGGGGTGCATCACCCTTTCAAATAATGGGGCAAAATGTGTAGATGTAATTTCTGGTTTCTTCTCTATTTTTTTTGTTTTTTGGAGGGTTATTTTATGGATCTTCGAAGGCTGGAGAAAGGAGGGAGATTGTCCCCTCCTTGTACTTTTGATAAAGGGTATTTGGGGAGAGGTGTGGGCACCTCTAGGGATGATCTTGTGATGTGGACCTGTATGCTGTATGTGTGTGTTCTTCATGTTTTGAGAAAACCAGGACATCCCTGTTCTGCCTGGATTTTAAAAATCAAATAAATGAAGATTCAGGTCTTCCTAAATGGCCTAGTGAGAATCGAACTGCAGCAGTATACCTCATTTACTGCCTGCAAAGAAGTCTCATTATAATACATTATACCGGCTATAACAGAATTTTCAAAAGGATTATGAATTTGCAAGCTAAACTGGACATATACGAGTCTCCAAATCATTGACATATCAAGATTTGCCTTGATAGAGCCCCCTACGGGGCTTCAATTGGGTTATCTTTCATGCTGACACGGTGAGTTGGGATTGCTACAGATTGTAAGGGTAGTCATAATGCATGTTGCTATTCCTTGTAAGGGTAGGAAAAGGAAGGTGGTCAGCTTTGTGACCCCTAAACCTCGTATTTTAAAGGCCATAGCCCTCTATGTTGAATGGTGCAAAGTTGTCAATGGGGTGGTGAGAGTAGCTTGTATCTCTTCCAGCACAATGGGGCACTTAGTGAGACAATGCCATAAAAGACCGCATATTTATTCTTTTGTATGACTGTGTTCTGGGTCTTTCACGCTGGCATTGGGGGAGTCTTATGATCCCCTGGATTTCTGTTATAAGGGTGAGTATAAGGGCTCTTTATGTTATTCTGCTGTACGGGGAGTGTGAGGGATGAATATATTGTAAAAAGCTCCCCCTTTCCAGCATTTGCGGGCACCGGGGTTCTCTCGGTTATTGTGTGTTATGTAAACCAGAACTTGTATCAAGATATAAAATGATTGAAGTTGGCTCTTAATGAAAATTGCATATTGGAATCTAAGAGGGTTTAATTGCCCCTTTAAGCATAAGGAAGTGCTTAGACTATTTCAAGCATATGCTGTTGATATATTCGTCGTTGCTGAAGCCAAGCTCAGCCATAATAAGCTAGCTTGGCTCATGAAAACCAAATTCAGAAGGTTCAACATGTTGGACAACTTTGCATGTCATAGTTACGAAAGAATTTTGGTTTTATGGGACTCGCAAATCGCGGACATATGTGCTCACTCGTGCATGTCACAACATATATTTCTACAAGTTATAGATAATGAGAAGAATTTAGTCTTTTGACTCTCTATCATCTATGGGCTTCATTCCGTGGTTACCAGGGGGTGTCTCTGGGGAAATCTCATCAAAGGGGAAGTGAATTCACTCCACTGGACACTCATAGAAGATTTTAACTCCCCATTGTCTGGACTAGACAGAGTCGGTGCCAGAATAGTCACCAACTATGAATGTCAAGATGCTTTAGATTGCATCTCCCGTTTAGGCATGGAAGATCTCCCTTCCTCTGGTAACTACTTTACCTGGACGAACGGTAGGGTCTCAAGTAAGCTTGACAGAGCCATGACAAACTGGGAATGGACAAACCTTGGACTTGATAGTCATGTAAAATTTTTGGTCCCATGAGTCTATTCTGATCACTGTTTAATCCTCATATCCACTGAATATGCAGACAAAGGGAGGTTAATCCCCTTTAAATTCTGCAACATGTGGCTTTCCCACAAAGAATTTGTGCTGTTGCTAATCAAAATATGGGAATTCAAAGTAGCTGGTTCGGTAATGTTCCAATTGGCTACAAAGCTGAAACTTCTGGAAAAACCCCTTAGGGGCCTAAACGAAAGACATTTTGGACACATAAGCACTGGGTAATCCGAGCCAGGGAAGCCCTAAATGCTATCCAGTTCGAAATGCTCATTCACCCTTGCATTGCTTTAAAAACAAAGGAGATGTAGCTCAAGACCAACCTAAGGAAATTAGAAGAATGTGAACTCTCTTTCTTTAGGCAGAAGGCCAAAATAAATTATCTTAAAGAAAGTGACAAATGTACTAGGTTTTTTAATGTGTTAATGACTTCTAAGCTCTAGAAAAATAAAATTGTAATAATTGTTAAAGATGATGGAAGCTACATGACGTCCAAGAGTGACATTGCGGAGGATTTTGTCTCCTTTTTTAAAGGCCTTCTGGGCTCATCGAAGACTAGAACCAGCATTGATAATAATATCATAGCTAATGGGCCAAGACTCAAGGATGAGGATCACAGTTTGTTTTCCTTAACCTTCTCCACCGAGGAGATAAAAAATGCCGTGTTCTCCATGGGAAATTCAAAATCGCATGAGCCAGACAGTTACACGACAGAATTTTTTAAAACATCCTGGCAATATATTGGAGATGATGTAATGGAAGCGGTCAAGAGGTTTTTTAATTCCGGAAGAATGTTAAGGCAAATCAACCATGCCTACATCGCTTTGATTCTGAAAACCACACATGTCTCGACAGTCAAAGATTATCGACCAATTTCGTGTGGTAATGTGACTTATAAAATCATCTCAAAACTTATCGTTTCACGTCTAAAGTTGGTGATGAATGGTATCATTAGCCCCGCACAGGGGGCTTTTATCAAGGGGTGGTTAATCTCCGATAATTTTCTCTTTGCCCAAGGGTTGATCAGGAGATATGCTAGGAAAAAAATTATCTCTGTAATGCTTCTTCAAAGTAGACATTCAAAAAGCATTCGACACTATCGAATATTTCCTCATCGAAGTATTAAGAAGCCTTAACTTTCCTAAGTATTTAATCGAGATAATTTATGAATGTATTAGCACTACTTCATATTCTGTTGTGATAAATGGCAAATTGCATGGTTTTTTCAAAGGTCGTCGGGTGATTAGACAAGGGGACCCCATATCCCCCTACCTTTTTGCCTTATGCATGGAATACTTTTCTAGGCTTTTATATGTTTCCACATCTCTGGAACAATTCTCTTTTCATCCGGTATGTACCGCACTTAAAATATCCCACTTGATTTATGCTGATGATTTGATCATCTTTTCTAGAGGGGATACGTCATCTACATCTATTGTCTTGAAAATGCTGCATGAATTTTCGGAGGCTTCTGGGCTCAACATGAACTCCTCCAAATTGAATATCTTCTTTGGAGGAGTAAACGGGAAAATCAAAAGAGGAATCATTGAAGCTTCGGGTTATATGGAGGGCACGCTACCGTTTGTTTTTCTTGGCGTTCCCCTTTCATCAAGCCATCTAATCTCATCCCAATTATCTATCCTGCTTGCTAAGATTACATCGGCAATCCACCAATGGGCTGGGAAAATTCTCTCAATAGCCAGGTAGATTAGAGCTCCTTCGAACGGTTGTGCAAGGAATCGAGGGATATTGGTTCTTAGTATTCTTGCTTCCTTTCTATATTATCAACTCTATTGAAGGAGCGTGCAGAAGATTTCTATGGGGGGCTAAAACTCAGGGTAGGTATAGGCCCAAAGTTTCTTGGGATAAAGTATGTCTACCCACCCGTCTTGGAGGCCTCGGCATTCTCAACACTGCCACTTGGAATAAAGCTTTTTTAATTAAAACCTTATAGAGAATTAACAAAAAAGAAGACTCACTCTAGATTAGGTGGATTCACCATGTTTATCTCAATATCCAAAGTGTTTGGGAATTGCGTGGTAAGAAAGAAGACTCTCCCTCCTGGAAAAGTCTAATTTCTATTAAAAATGGTCTCGTATCTAAGGCGGCCTCAAAGGAATATGCAGAATTCCTACTGAACTCTTGGGGCGAAAAGGAAGGATTGGCCTTTATGCCTACTATTTCCTCTTCGATTCAGATTCTAAAAGAGAACCATGGGCAAAATCCATATGGATGAAGAACCACGTGCCTAAGTACACAATTAATCTATGGATAGCAAAGCAAGGGAAATTCTGGACAAAGGATAGAGTACTCTCGAATCCAAGCAACATTAACTGTAAATTCTGTAGTAATATAGAATCTTTTAACCATATTTTCTTTGGTTGCGGGTTTTCCAGGTATAAAATGGATGAAATTCAAGCTTGGGCTAACCTTAAAGGATTGATATCTTTCATTCCAGAAGGTTTTAAAGTTTTAAACGCACTGTACATAGTAGAAACTCTAAAAAATAATTTTCAGAAAGCATCCTTTGCGGCAGTGGTTTACCACATTTGGCGGGAAAGAAATAAAAGATTGCATGGAGGAAAAGCCATGAATGCAGAATTTCTACTCATGAAGATCAAAATAGATATCTACATTATTTTCTATAAAGAGTATAGAATGTTGGAAACACCATAGATTGTAAAAAATTTTTTGATAGTGAAATTTTATTTATCAAAAAAAAAAAGATAATGTATAGGCAGTTTTATTTCTAATACAACTAAAACCAAGTGGACACTACAATAGTAAAATAGCATCATGTTTGTAATTAGTCAAAATTTATCAATTTATTTAAAATAAAATTATTTTTTTTATAACTTACTTAGACCTATTTTTCTGCTTTGTCTCTCCCATTCTAGCTTTGAAATTAAAAACAAACAATTCAACAAAATTAGTATCAATTAGCTTCTTATATTGGTGACAATTCAAATTTCACATGCCTTAATTAGAAATTAATTATTCTTCCATGACAAAAAGTAAAATAAAACAACCAAACATTAATAACTTATAGAATTCATTATCATATGTAATATATGACACAATTAGTTGATGGTTCTAGCTTCCTCCAATGCAATTATCACATTAATGTCTACTTTCATAAGAAATGTCTTAAGAATTTTACCAAATAGATCATTTGAAATTTCCAAGAGCTATGCTTTGTCCTCTTTAAGCACGACACTAACTAATATATTAAAATTCTTAATATCTCGTGGATTTTCACCCTTGAATCTAGTCACCTTAATTGTTCATCTCTTTATATTCTTAGATCTATATCAAATAAAAATATCATATAATGAAACCTTATGTGTCGCTTATAAAAAATGAAAAATAATAATACATCTAGATGAATATAGTGTTGCAAAAAACAAAATGTAATAGTCATAAAACTTGATAGCCTATTACAACTTCACCTATTGTAGCATGATAGGAATAAGAATCAAGGGTGTTGCATTTGGCATATTATTGGGACAACAATCCATTACAAATATTCAACTATTCACTATATTTTCTTTGGTCTACATTGCCAATTCATGAGCTCATTAAATAATGCAAATTAGTTAGTAAATACAAACTAAAAATAACCCACCTTGATTTTTAATTCTAATTTCTCTGATACAATTTCTTCAACTTTATGAATTAGCGTGTCCATTAGTACTTCTGGTAAAAGAAAAAACATTTTATCGTATATGTGAACTACCCACATCAGATTGTGTGTAGGAACTCCTAGCTAATATATCTTCAATAACACATCACCCTCATACTTTACTTGTAGTTATTGATTTGCTTTAATTAAATTGCTTACAATATGATCTGACACACATTTGAAGAATTGATGTGGTGAATTAGCCTTATAATCATCTTTCGTAGCTTCAATCATTTCTATTGTATAATCATTATTGTCAATTTCACATTTATCAAAAAATCTTTCATAAATATTAGTAGGCTACTACTTGGAGTTGCTTCTTCATATCAGTATAAGTATGATAATTTTAATCTATTCCAAGAAAGGATAAATATTCTTTAATATGTTATGGTATATAGAAAATCAAATTTTCACATTGAACACATGATCATGTGATTGAGTTTTGTTATGCAAAATTTTAAATTGCAAAATATAATAAAATTCTAAGATGGTCAAAATATAAAATCAAATTGTAGCTACTATCACATATTATGTACATAATCTTTAAAATTCAATTGTAAATAATGCTTAATTTCATTTTTAAAGTAATTTCTATTTTATTTTCCTATAGTTCTCTAAGCATTATTTTTTTAATTGCAAATAATGCTTAATTTCAGTTGCAAAAAACAATTTGGTTTTAATAGAAAACAAAAAACTTTGATAATGATCAAATTCTTACCTCATGAGACAACTAAACAAGATGATGTAGAGGTTATAGTACGAGTAGAAAAAGTTTATGTAATGGAAGTCATAGAGCAATCTTGAAGAGTATACAAAACAATGAATAATTCACCCAAAAAAAAAAATCCTAAAAGACAAGTCTTACTTTTGCAAGGTTTAAAATTTGTGTTCTCAAAACACCAAATCAATTACTCAATGGATGGTTATTCTTGTGAATGGTTAAATAACAATATATGAAATAGTATGAACCAAAGAATACATTCATAAACATCAATTAACTTGTGGATGGTTATTATTGGCAGGTTAAAATTCAAAACCCAACTTTTGAGAAATCGAATACTCTAAAATGTGAATTATGTGATCAGGTCAAAACCTCTTTTCATATATTCTTTAAATGTTAATTTAAGTGCACTATCTAATAGGATATTAAGCACTAGACCAGAATGGTTAGACATATGTCTTTTATTCCAAGTACTTGTAAGCATATGCGAAGACAACATATCGAAAGCACAACCAATAATCATATCATAAAAGTTGCTTTTGCTACAACTATCACATATGGATAGAATGGAATAGAAAGTCATATGTGCCAAAATAGATGTCTACTAAGATCATAATCCACAACACCAAGATGAAAATTTATGTAGAATTTGATTCTTTAATCTGAAATTTACTTGTACAGAGCACTAATCAGATTTTTCATATAGTGAAAATAATTATTTATTAATAAAAATTTGAGTTTGAATATTTTGCTCATTGTAGAAATTGAAGTTAAGGAGCAATATTGAAGTTCTTCAGCTTTTAATTCTACATGTTTAAAAATTCTAAACTTGGAGACATTAATTAACAGTGATAGTAGACAAATAGGGAGAGATGAACACATGTTGGGACATTCTTACATAACTAAAAAATAGGAGAGGACACGTCATTATTTTAAATACATAATAGTTACTTAAAGAAAAGGAAGTTTTATGTTTTGATAAACCAAAAATAATGTAATTAAAAATATAACTTAATTTTTCAAATTTAAAAAATACATCAAACTCAATAATAATTAAATTTTGATACACTGAAATATGATTTTTCACATGGAATATTAAATAAAAAATTAATCTCGATTTTTGAATTTAGGAACCATTTTTTTAAAAACACATTTATTTGACCTTAGAGAGAGTGAGGTTCAAACTCAAGTCATTTACCATGACAAAACACCTAGAACCATATGATCACAAGCAATAATACATTAAATTGGAAATAAATATTTATTATATATATATATATATATATCTGTGTGTGTATTTTTTTGTCTATATTTTTATTCTTATATAGATGTACATCATTATATATATATATATATATATATATGTGTGTGTGTGTGTGTGTGTGTGTGTGTGTGTGTGTGTGTGTATACATTTTCACAAAAAAAAAGTTTCAATATTCAAAAACAAGTTTTCAAATTTAAAAATTAAAATTATTTTTTCTTTAAAATATTCATGGGGCAAAATAAGATTGATGCATGTAAGTGTACCATAACTTAATTATTTGAGATTGGTGCACTTTTTTTTTATAATTTACAAAATAAAATTTATTTTTTTAATTACTTTGATTTTGGAGCACTTAAATGCAACCAATTGAATCTCAATAATTAAGTAAAACAGGCATCACATATTTAAAAACTATGTTTTATTGGTGTTTTAGGCATCACATTGTACATGTAAAGGTAAAGAATTATCATAGCGTTTAAAGGGGCTTTCAACTCATATTGGCTTGATCTTTCTTATTCTACTATTCTCTTGCTAGAAGGTGATGTTCATGTAGGATTTTGAGCAGCGTAAGTTTCCCATGGAAATGATCAAAAGAACCCGATAAAACTCATGTTTATTCTACTAAATTGATATCTAAGAGAGAACAATAGAAGAAAGAAATTATTATAATTAGCATGATAAAAAATGTCTTATGTCGATAGAAAAAAGTGCACAAGTTAAACATCCAATTCATAGATTGTATCCATTCTTTACTCTACTACCAAAATCATTCCTCGAAAGGGGGTTGGAAGATCTAAACCAAAGTTTTAAAAGATAAAAGCATAAGGTGAAGTATTTTTATGTTTATGAGGTGAAATGTAAGCCTCGAGGCGGTAAGGCATAAGTTTTTTAAGTATCATAATATATAAAAATTAATATTTTAAAATATATAAAATAAAATAACATAAATAAAAACATAAAAAATTAAAGCTTTTAGAAATATTTGTAAGACGCACATTATCTTCAAATATAATTAATAAATATTTTATAATATATTAAAAATAAAATAAAATAGTATGAAATATTTAACATAAATATTTTATAATATATTAAATTTTAATAAATTTAAAATAAATTTATCATTATCAAAGTAAAAATTTAAATTTAATTTTTTATTAATAAATAGTATGAAATTTTATCATTTATCATTTATTTTTCCATTTTATTCATTAATAAATAGTATGAAATATATTTTATAATATTTTAAAAAGCCCCTCTCCTTTCTCTCGCCCTTGTCCTTGCCCCTCACCCCTCTCCCCTCTCCCCTCTCTCCTTTCCCCTTCTCCATGGAAAGCTCGATGGAACTTCCTGGGAGTCCTTGTTGGAGCTAGTAGAGTTCCATAGAACTCTAGCGAGCTCAATCATTGGGTTTGATGGAGCTCACATGAAGCTTGAGGAGCTCCATCAAAATCGATGGAGCTCCTCAAGCTAGATGCCTATTTTAACACATTGAGGCATTTTACGAATGCCTCGTGTCGAGGCACACATCAAGGCATGTGTTAAAATTGATTTTAAAAATTTTGGTCTAAACCTTGTGCAAAACTCTATACTTTTTCCTTTAATAGCAGCTAGAATCTCCAACAATGAATATTGGTTACGAGGCATAAGCTGAAAGCCTTGATGCAAATGAAACAAGTATTTGAGTAGCTAACAAGTTAAATCATTTTATACATAAAATTCAAACAGACAAAAACACTAAATGAACTCGGCTAAGAAGATATTGAATAAACTATCCTATTCATATGCCTACCTATTCGTAAAAAAAAATGAAGAGGCACAAGATACCAATCACCACCATTTATGTCTCCGCCCAACCCATGTTGGCAAATGAAAACTATATCCTGGACTTTTTGTTGGTTTAGGTTGAATTTACCAAATATTTTGATAGTTAATAATAATGTAGACATAAAAAGAAGGTGAATGTGTGTTAATTTTGCAATTTTTGATATGTTTGAAAATTTTTCTAAATAATTATTAAGTCAATTAGTTTTTTGAGTGATCTAGCATTTGAATGTGCTCATTTTATAATTTTTGGTGTTTTTGAGAATTTTGATAAATATTTATAAAATCAATTAGTTTTTTGAGTGATTTAACAAATTATATAGATCCAAAGTCATTAGTAGTTTTGACATGTATTCTTGGTCAAAATTCTACCTAAATGATAGGTGACAATTCTTCTACATCACAACTCTATCCACTCATTAGTATAATTTTTCTATTATATGACATATTCTCAATGAGTATGATATTATAATAAAAGTACGAGCACATTTAGCTTAGACATTTTTAATATCTATGATATTTATTATCTATTATAGTAGCCAAATACTCTACTACCACTCATGATCTCTACCAATTTCATAGAGCCACAATTTTATATACATATAGCTTGATAATCTCAAGTCATATCCATAATAATTTTATAAAAACATGAGTTTTGAGCTATGAAAATTTAAAGAACCATAATTACTCATACCAAAGTAGCAATGATTATTCAAACTCACAAAATTTGGGACACTCAATATTATATAAGATATTGCTCAAGTATGACAAATTCCAATGTCATGACTCTCACCCTCAAAGAAAAGAAAAATTATTATTTATACACCTAAGGCAAGTCCAAATATCATGCCATCCTAACAATGTCATTGATTTTTGTGAACTACAAATGAATTAAAGTATGAAGTCGAGGCCACTTCATAAGACAACAACTTTGTATTACATAATGAATAGACCCAAATCATTGTCATTATCAACATCACAACTTTGTGTTACAAAAAAAATTAAGATAAATAAAATCATGATCATTTTCTAGAGTCACGACCTCAAATTAAAGTGAAGCAAATTGAAGATGACTTTCTTTTGAAAATCACAACCATAACAACAACAAACCTCTTTTATACCCTAGTATAAAAGAGGAAAAGAAATCTTTTCAATTCTTATCCTTCGACTTCACACAAGTAAACTCATAACAACGACAAATCATGTAGGTAAATGTCATATTCCCTAAGAATTTGACAATCCTATGAGCACACTATCAAAGGTGCACTCTCATTCATCCATATGAGTAAAAAGAATGGGTACAAGCAATACCCATTCCCTCTTGGGAACAGGACAGCATACTTTGTGTACTATCCTAACTTTTATTCTTCTTGATTTTTACTTTTGTGTACATCTACCAATGAGAACATCAAGTATGGATCAAAAAAGAGTAAAAAAGAAATATCATATCATATAAGTCTAGAGTTTCATCATCTAGTATCTAATTTGCTTTTCAACCAAAAGCTAAGTGTCATCGCATAGCAAGTTATTGATTTCCTTTTTGCCATCTCTCATAAAAGTGCTTTTCTTTCACACGTCTTTCATCAACACTAAAATCCTTATTTTCTCAGATAAATTTTGAGGACAAAGTAATTGAAGAACTACCAGATAGACTTTATTGGGTGGCACAAGATAGTGGAGAACCAGTCTATATATGATATTGATAAAGCATTGCACACTATATTATACTTGATTCCTAAGTTCCATTTACTGACATAAACTCAAACAAGTCAATTGATCAAGTTTTGATCTATCCTCCCAAGACTTCTTTGTTCATCAATATCTATACCAAATGACTTTCTTGCTCAAAAGAGATTAACAATAAAAGCCACAAACATGGCTTTGAAAGGGTAGCATGGCAAATAGATATATTGTTGGTTATTTATGACATGGGATGCCTTATGACAATACCCAAAGAAATTCATCAGCTATCAAATGAAAGCTCAAAAGCACCTCGCTCAAAAGCACCTCGCTCAAAAGCACCTTATTCTACACTACTCTCTATGCAGAAGCAAATGAAAGTCACTTTCGAAAGATAGAGATTATGAACCTCATCTCGCTAGTACAAACTTCCTCTTACTCCTTGTAAATTTTCAATCAGTCATGTCTTTTATTTGGTCATCTTTGGTAAGGAGCACAATCAAGGTAAGAAACAAATAGCTAAAGTATGGTCATTGGTCTATTACATGTACTTGAAAAGGGCCAATCACAAACAAGCTATTTTATAACCTCTCTTGTCCGGCAAGCAATCATCATCTCCAACTTAAAAAACTATATTGTACAAGTATCAATAAGTAGATTCAAGATAAGTATAGAAAATACATTTCCCCTTATGAGCATATCATTACCTACACAGAACTCCATGTGTGATCAAAGCCTTAACAACTAGCAACAACCTATAGTATTTTAAGTCATTAAAGCAATTACAGCTGAGAATGTTATATTCATTATATCAAGGACTCGAACTAATATCTAGAGATGTAATAAATTATGAGCCCAGATCCTATGATGAAAGTAAGAGTGGTCCAACACACTCCTTTTTAAAAAAAGTTGTTTAAATTCTAACTAGATAGACACTTACATTCCATAGCAAAAAAAAAAATTAAAAGATAGACAACACAAAAGTTAAAGCTTCAGCATGAATCAATTTGCAATTAGGCCTTTTTGTTGTATCTTAACAATAAAAAGTGTATTATTTTTCCTAAGCTATCTAAATTGGTCACATGCTTTATAAGATTTTCTTTCATTGAAGAATAGGGTGCTCTTTCTTGACTTGAGAAAATCAGCCACCAGGATTCTTCTTTGTTATTGCACAACATCCTATCTTGGTTCACTTGGAACTATGTATTGCAAATGACAGGTCATCAAAAAGAGTCAATAAAATACTAGAGTAGAGGGATTAAACTTTTTTATTAATACAACTAAAAAAATAATTATCCATAATAGGTGCATGTATTTCTTTATTTTGTTAAAAGGATTCACGTGAAAGATTTGAGAAAAAGGAATCATTAGTCTTAAAAGTTGATCGACAATTAAATGTAGTCCTCAAAAAAATAACTAGAAGAGAAAGAACTAGGAAGAAATATAACAAAGAAAGAGAACTTGTAAGAGCAAGAGCAACCCTTGAAGCAGAAAGATGTAGAAGCGAAGAAATTATTTTCATTAGGGCAGAAAGAGTAAGTGATAAAAGGCATGAAGAGGCTTACAAATATTTAAGATAAAGAATAGATTAAGAAGCTACCAAGGCATGAAGGAGCGTAGCCTATTTAAGGGGGGGATATCTCAATAATATAACCATGTCTCATCTTATGTCATGAAGAATTCACCTACTCGCACCATTTCTTTTGTTAAAGGGAAGAAGCGATGTCTTGACCTAGTGCCCCTTCTTTGCTTCAAATATTTTATCCCCAAATCTGATGAAAGATGAAAGCATTGCCCCCTCCCACCAGCTAGAATTTCCTTTTTTTTTTTGAATCATGCAAAAGAAGAGTTGGTACGCTAGTCATCTCTAATACTTTAAGATACAAGAATTAGCTTGAACTGAGGAGGAAGTAATGATAAGTGTTGGACGATGGGGAGACAAGATTACACGGCTTCAAGCACTACAAACGATATCCTTTTAGTTTATAGCTTACGAATCAGCTCACTTTGTTTTGAATGGTCGAGTAGTTACGGTTCAAGTCAATAAAGCCATTTCTTACCATTATATTGATAGATTACTAAAACAAATCAATAGTAGTTTAAATGATCTAGAAAAGACCTCAGAGACGATTTTTCTTTTAACACTTAATCATCAAAACCAGTTTGCTTATGCCCTCTCAATCTCGATATAAAAGAGACAAATAGCCGTTGACATAATCTGACAAATATTGATTATTAATGAGATCCAACATTAAGTGCAAGTCAGCAAATCTCCATTAGCCTCTGAATGAAAGCAATCACTACCCAATACAACGAATTTTCGTTTGACCATATCATCCATATTCAGAATGGAGAATGTGCGACATTGCCTATTCCCCTCTTAAAAGGGGAGCAAAGAATAATCGAGGCAATTCGAACCACATCCATTTGTACAAGACAATCACAACAGTCAAAAGGAAAGCTGTAGCACCACGAGGGGACTACTTTGAATTATATGAATTTTGAAAGAAAATTACAAGCTGCCTTTAAGCTAACCTCTAAGGGAGTTTTAAAGATTTTATAAACCAATCACCAAATTCATATGTATACGTAAGTCAGCACATTCATTTGTATTAGCCAATAACCACTAATAAAAGGAGAGCTGCAATCGCACAACGAGGGGACCATTTTCATTGTTTCCCGGCAAGCGGCAAAGAAAACCATACAACCCTTATAATAAAGAAGTATTTAGGTACGGGACATAAAAAGATAAAGAAAACTATATCACAATAGTATAACTATAACATCTTGCATCGTAATAAAGGGCGTGCTTTAATAAACTACAAAAGACAGGCCAAACATGAAAAATAAATGAAAGAAACCATTAGCACATTTCACTTGGTGGAGAAAATGGATAAAGAAGCCGAACCATTTTTACCATTAAAAAAACAATGTATCCTTTCTTTAGATAAACAATGCTACGTTGAAACAGTTGAGGTTGGATATTATATGATATCATATTGATGAGATCACCCATAATTAATTAACACACATAGGCGGGTTGGCTCACCTTCGGGGTCAACCCCAACCCAACTCGAAAACAATAAATATATATATATAACATTAACATTTATATATAAACTGTTAAATACAATAGCATATCAGTATATATTTATATACATTTATTGATTTATATACATTTATATATATCAATATATATACATGTATATCCATTTATAAATGAATTATATATATATATATATATATATATATATATATATATGCATAATTGTATATATGTAAATAAACTTATAATTGTGTATTCATATATATACATGTCTATCCATTTATAAATGAATTATATATATATATATATGCATAATTGTATATATGTAAATAAACTTATAATTGTGTATTCATTTATAATTGTATAGCAAAAGTATTTGTCGTATATACATTCATTCATAAAGGTACACATCTATGTAACTTTATATATGTTTGACTACATATACATTTATAAATATATAATTATATATACAATATTATATCTTACACACACACACACACACACATCAATACATAATCTATTTTTTAAAAAAAGTATTGTCTCAAACAATATTTTTTTTTCAAAAAATAGCACATATATATGTTATGTATATGTATGTTACATATATGTATATATGACATGTGCATAACATATATCCATACCATATATACATATATATGGTATTCAAAATAGTATTTTTTTTCAAAATATTATTTTTTTTCTAAAAAGTGCATCTCCATGTGTGTCAAAGTAATTTTTATTTTTTTTTATTTTTTATATGACACAATATGACAACGGTATAAGTGCAATATATATTTTTAGGTTTTCAATTTTGAGTGTATCAAAAATTAATTATTTTCGAATTTGATTTTTTTTTAGTAAACTTAAAAATTCGTTAACTTTTTTTACTTATTTTAAACATGTGAGAATTTTTCCAAAGAATCTTCATTTATAGTGAAGACTTTCCATATGATCATCAAACAAAGTATTATACCCATCAAAATACTTATAACAACTAAGTTCTAATCATATCTGAGTCTAATACAAAATTTATATTGTTCATGCTTAAGCAATTTCTTGGACAAAATAATAGTAATGAAAACTTAAATATTTTGTATGTTAAATAATAATATGAAAGTTAATTTACTATTATGCATATTTATATTTAACCCATGTTAAGGTAAATAATCCTAGATGGGCGCTAACAATCCTCTCAGTCTCAGAGCATTCAATAATATTATGGACTCTTAACTATTAGAGTATAAAACCTCTATATGAATACCTAATTCTTTCTAACTGCATTCAACATTTACAATGGGGACCTAACTCTTTTAAGGAAAATTAATTCCTCTAAATGCAATCAACCTCTTCTTAAATGCATTTCAATGTGCTAATGGCACACAACTCTGATTAGTAATATTCAATCTTGTCAAAGGACATTCAACTATTAAAAAGAACATCAAACTCCTAGCAAGGACATCTAATTCCTAGTAAAAAAAATTTAAACCATCCAAAAATACCCATATAGACACCCATTTGTCACTACAACAACCCATTTGATTTAATGCTTCCCAACATGATATATTGTGATTCTTTAACACTTTTTGTTTTCCAAAATCTAGACTCATTCATATAAGTATAGAAGATGAAGGAAGAGAGGATAAGGGGACTGAATTAATAATTTATATAGTACTAAGCACAAAATTGGTTTAAGTTAAGTTTACCAATCAAAATGAGATACATCATATCCTCACATCAAATAATTAAACTGAATTATTTTTTTTTTTGATTAAATTCAAAATACAAAATAATACTTGTAATTTTCATGATTATTCATGATATGTTTATATAAAAAATAATTTAAATATAACAATTTCACTAAATTATGGTTTTTGATAGATTATAATAGATAGTATTTAAATTGAGTGGTTTTTGTGTGAAGTATGAGACTTGATAAATTATTGAGAAAGATAAGAGCAAAAAACCAAATGTGTAATATTCTTTGTGTTATGACTTTGTTATACCTCAATGAGCTCAAAGGATAGTTTTGGTATCCAATCTTGGTCAAATCTTTATACAACTAGTCATTATAATCTTGGTATGTTACAAAACTACCAACTCATTAAAATAATCATTTCTATGTGCAATATTAATTATCTTGGTTATAATAATTTTCTTGGAGTTGCAACCATACAAGCTTATAATAATTTTCATGATTATGATTTTAATTCTACATCACAACTACAAAGTACTCCATTGATATTAAAAAAAAGTGCAGCAACCCTTAGAACCACTTGTTTCTCATTATATAGAAACCAAGTCTAAGACAAATGTCATGATATTATTCCAAATATTGTAACTTTTATCTACAAAAAGTTCCAGAGACTAATACTCTAGTCATGGTCATTTCTAGGGTCACAATTCTTTATTCTAGAGAAATGAACAAAATCATAGCTCATTCACAATATACTGATATTGAGTTATTGAGATGAAATACACAGATCATGATCATTCATAGTAACACAAACCTAGTGTTATAAAGGTGAAACATATAGTTATGGTTATTCCTAATACTATGACCATCTGATATAAAAGAGAGGACAAGGCCACTACCTATTCTTACCACTATAACTTTATATTTTATCGATAAAATATTTAGTCATTATCATTCTCAACACCATGATATTCTAAAGCTAAAAAGAAGACCAAAGTTATTACTCATTACTAAAGCCAGAGTTAAGTGTTATGGAGACTAAAAGACAAAGCCATAATTTTCCTAAAATTTATAACTTTCAACTTAAATTCTGCACATAGCTGCTCGAGTATAAAAAAGAAAATCATGAATTTTTTTTTAAAAAATTAGTGGGTATGAGAGAAAGAAGAAAAACTAGGGGTTTTAGAAAAAATTTCATCCAAACCTAAGGGTGATTTACAAGCAAACATGCAATGCAAGGTATAAATATAAACCCGAGTTAAGCATAAAGTTTGATTTGCAAATTGCAATATGAGCAAATCTAGGGTACATGACCAAGTATTATAAATTTAGTGTTTGATTTTTAAGCACACTTAAGAGCTGTTATTACGAATCCAAAATTTTATAAGATGTATCTCAAATTATTATATTGGATAAAGGGAAAGATAACTATCCATTATTAATATTAGGATGATTAATTTTTTTATGGGATATGGCCTTATCATCATCAAAAAGGGAAGTTCACTCTCTATGTTAGTGAGTAATAAATATAATTCAATCTTTATAATGACTTTTGAGATCTAGATGATAACAAAATGGGATGTTGAGGAATCAACAATCTTTTCCATACCATAATATAATAAAAGTAAATTTTTGCTTGATGGATTTTATAAATGACTGCTAGATAGATGAAGATGAAAGAAATGAAGTAAAAAAATAAATTTAGACCATGATAATGATGAAGATTATAAATTCAAAGCAATTGAATTATATTGGAGATATCAAAATAAAAAAAAAATTAAGCTGACAACTATGAGATCATAATATTCTTTCAAGTTGTGACCTCATATATTGACAACTCCAAGGAAGCTAAAAGATAAATATAATAAGACATGACTAAGTTACAAATTATGGAAGAGGCAATCAAACATAAGACCATGACTATACACAACATTATGATTTTGATATTATAAATTGAAAATGGCCAAAGAAATCTTGAAGTCAAAGTCTAGGTTGTGCACAATACCATGACCTTGGTGTTATAGAAAGAAAATGTCACAGAAAAGTATGAATACAACGATGTGACCATGCTCAGTGATAGGAATTTGGAAATACATAATGAATTAGTCCATTACAAGCTTAAAGACAAAGCTGTGAAAATGCACAATGTTAAGTGTCATGACTTTGGAAATTCATGAAGAATGGGGACAAATTAGCAAATAATAAGGTGTCATGGTATTCACTAAAGTCATGACATCTAAAGATGAAAACCCCAAGAAATAAACAAGAAGTTTTGATAGAAAAAACTAGATTTTGATAGTCTAGTAATGAATGTTAACATAGTGCTACTTAGAAGACAACCCAAAATTTATTTCACCGGTGTGATATAATAAATACTTATATCCACCACATAAATAAATATACACATTCAATGATCCAAAAGTATAGTTGTAGGACTTAAATCCCATCATGATTGTCAAAAAGTCCACTTGACGTTGCTCCACTAATTTTTAGATCTCAGGACACTCAAACCTAGTTGTAGAAATATTTTTAGAAGATGAAGTCTTTATTCATGGTAAGGGAATTTATTACTTAGGGATGAAATAGTATATTGGTATGGAAGTTTCTTTTATATTAAAATTTCCAATTATTCATAGGTATTTTAATTCTTTATGTTGTTGTACAAGCATGGAATAGAAGAAATTATGTATTTATTTTATATCTTTGGAGTTTTGTCTAATTTTGATAAATAGTTATGAAATTAATAGATTAATAAAAATATTTAGTAGATGTGATAGAATAAGAAATCATGAATAGTTTTGGCATCTATTCTTAGCAAAGACTCTATCTAATTGGTCATAATAATCATTGTAAACCATGACCCTACCAACTTATTAGAACAATCCTTCCACTCTATGATATATGAAGTCACAATCATACTTTTCTCAAGAAATTTAAATGCCTGTGAAATTAATTTTATGTCAAAATAATCAAATACCTTACTTATGCTCAAGATCGCAACCAAGTTCAAGCACCACAAATTTACCTTTAATATGCCTTAATAGTATGGAGTCAAAGCCAAGATCTATTTACATAGCTATGGATTTTGACTTATATAAATTTAGAGAACCAAAACTATTTAGGCTAAAGCTATGACAATTATTAAAATTCATGACTTTAGAAATACTAAAAGTCATGGAGGACATTACTCAAGTATGAGTGTTTCTTAAGATCATGACTCTTATCCTCAATGAAAGAAAAAATCATGACTTTTATGCTTGAGCTAATTACCAGTATTGCATTATTCCTGTAGTGCCATGACAACTTGATATTTGAATGAAGAGAAAGTTTTCCCACGACCATTTGTCAACACCATGGCCATATGATACACAAGACCTTCTCAGTGTCATTGTTATATCACAATGTCATGGCCATAAAATAATAAAGAAGGATGAATGCCGATGTAGTGGCTTTATCATAATAGAGTGATCATATATCAATATGAGAATCTCTTCGCCATGTCATGGTTATTTCTAGTTAAGCATTCCTTTATTAAAGACAAGAAGAAAAATACATGAGCCTATGACAACTACATAGCACCATGACTTCATGTTCAAAGACATCAGGCTCATATCATGATAATTACTAGTATCATGACTTTGTGTTATAGAAAGATTATTATACAAGTATTTATTCTTTAATTTATTAAATGTTCTAGCATTATTTTGTTGTTGAGAATAGTATGTATATGTAGAAATCAAAAGAATTTGTATTGATTTCATAATTTTTGGTATTTTTGAAAACTTTGATGAATAGTTATGAAATCAATGAGTTTTTGGATATATTTAAAAAGTTGGTAAGTCTAAAATTTATTTATAGTTTTAGCATCTTTTCTTGGATAAAACTCTATCAAAATGGTTTATTTAACTCTATCTAAATGGTTATGGCATATTTGTGCACACCATGACCATACCATCTCGTTAACATAATATTTCCACTATAATATATTTTCTTAATAGTTATGATATTATCAAAGAATCTTAGCCATACTTAGCTCATAATACTTTAATGGCTGAAAATTAATTATCCATTACAACATTCAAATATCCCAGTAGTATTCAAGGACATAACTAATCTCTTAGAGTTCTGACTTTATCTTAATATAGATCGATAGTCTAAAGTTAGATCCATTACTTTTTTTCATAAAACTATAACTTTTGTGCTATTGAAAAATAAAGAGTCACAAGTACTCCGGCCAAAGCCATGATATTTATTAAAAACTATAAATTTTGGGTCACTAAATATTATAAAGAACTTTACTTAAGTAAAACCATTTCTAAGACCGTGACTTTTATCCTCAAAGAAAGGCATAGCCGTGTCTTATATGTGCAAATTAAGTGAAAGCATCTTTGTCATTTCCCAATGTCACAACCATATATTTATCAAGAAGGTTAAATAGCTAGAGCCAAAGCTTCCACATAACACTACTGCCATATAATAATATTGAAAGCCATCAAACCCCCCATAGACACTTCACAGTGTCGTGACCATCTATGGACTACAAATGATAAAGGTACAAAGCCACAATGATTTAATAATACAACTTTGTGTTATAGAGATATTAGACTCAATTCATAGTCATTACTAATGCCATGATATTGTTTTAGAAAAGGATCAATACATCAAATAGAGTTCCAATTATGTTCTAGAGTTACTACCTTAAACTGAAAAAATTAATAATGAAGTTGTGGCTTTTATTTGAAAGTCACAGCTTCTTACTTAGAGTAATACAAGGCCACTAAAGTATTTTCAAAAAATATCTCTTTTTCTCATTCATTCTCATGAAACAAACAAAATCATAAAAACTACAAATCTTAAGGGTGAATTTCATACTCTCTAGGGGCTTAAAAAGTAAGCAAGAGACACATGACTAATGCTAATTTCTAGAGTTGAAGTATCCAGGTCACAAACCCTCCTCCTCTAATGATTAATTCAAAAATTTGTCGTAAATTTAAATTACTAGGGTTTGTATTATTTGGATTATGTGATATAATGATTTGATTGATTGATACAAAATTAGTTTATTTATATTATATGTTTATGGTGATTAATGGATGGTAATTAAATAGAAATTGAATTAGATTATAACTAATGGTGGGTTTGTGTGAGATTATCATGGTGGATAAAGATAGGTAAGTCATAATACTTATTTGTGTATACTTTAACAAGTTGATGAAAACCCTTTCAATTGTGATGCACAAATTGATCCTATACATTAAATCTTAAAGTTTGGATATGTTAATCATTGTGAGTATAGCACTTATAAAGTCAATAATATGAAAACTTTTATTTTCCAATATGTTGTAAATATTTTAAAGGAACTAGTACTCAATTGTGATGTATATTAAATTAAACATTCTACCAAAGGATTTATCTTTAGTATATGAGTCACATTATAATTGAGAAGGATAGTGACAAATAATTTTTGGGACATGTGCAGGTGTGTAGTGACTTTAAAGGTAGTGATATCCATTATGAGTTCCTTTTACTCATATATTTCTCTAATGAAACTTAAAAAAGATGTATCTTAATTATACAAGTATATTACTTATGAATTTGAAAATATAAATGCTTACAAAGTATACTATTCATTAGTTTTTAAGATAACAGAGGTTGGTAAATAAGTGTGTATATACGAAGAAACTATTAAAGATAGTTGATAAAGTTATCAAAAAGATATCAGGTTGTAAATGACCTTCACGTATAAATGAAGTATCGTCTTGGAAGTTATGTATCAATGAGATAAAGATGAGGAGTCCAACATTGGGAAGGACTCAATATTGACAACTATCTTATATACTAATAGGGAAAATGGTCATTTGCACAATACCCTAACTTTAATTTTGTGACCAGTAAAAGATGTATTGAACAAATTAATAGAATCACATAAATTTGGTAATTAGACCTTGGACTTAAGATTAATTAATAATCTTAGTATCGCCTCTACTAAAAATAGGTTATCTTTCATTAGACAGCCGAATTACTAATATAATATCTTTAGGATTGATATCTAAACTTTTATCTAATATATTACTTGTATGACATATGCTCTCATTGATCTCAGTTATTAAGATAACCTCAATAATGAGTCTTTTGAGATGTCATGTAACCATGTAAATTAGGTGGAGTGATAAAGAGTTAATAATATGAGAAGTTATTAATCATGCCATATGACTATTTACATAGTAACATGACCATTCATTTAAAGACAAGTACATAAACACATGCGGCTATAACCACTTCACTTAACAGTCACTTTGTGTTATAAAGACTATGTCAAAGTCATGGTGATTGCCAGTTTTGTGACTTTGTATTATATAAATATCGGAATTTAGTCTGGAGTTGTGGCCACTTTCTAAAGTCACAATCTCAAACTTAGAGATAAAGACTAAAATTACAACTTTCTTCTAAAAGTTATGACTTCCTACATCGAGTAATATTAAATTGCTAGAGTATAAAAGTAGAAGATAGATAAATTTAGGTGTTTATCTCATTCTTCATTCTCTCTATCCACACAATAAGAAAAAACATAATAACTACCAAACCTAAAAGTCAAATTTTACACTCTTTAGGGTTTGAATAAGCAAGAAAGATATATGAGACTTAATGTAATCTCTAGAGCTGGGGACATGGTTTTGAAACCTCATATCAAGGATAGATTCAAGAATTTTTACCAAAGTAATATGAGTCTAGAGATTATATAATTTGAAGATATGTGATGTGATATTGGTTTTTATGTATGAATGAATATGTTGATTAATTTTATATTATAAATATTGATGAATGTTGATTATTTAGAATTTGAACTAAGGTTTTGACTATTGATATATTTGTGTGAGATTGTTATGGTGGATGATGACAGATAAACTATGTGTTTCACTTGAACATATAGTAGAAAAAAAATAATAACCTTTCTGACTATAATATATGAGATAAGTTTATATGTTGAAATCCAAAATTCAAGTATGTTATTCATCATGAGTATTGTGCTTATAAAGCTAATATGCTAATACTTTTACATGTCAATTTATTATATTTATCTTAAAAGAACTAGTTCTCAATTGGGATGAATGTCATATAGAATTTTTTTCTAAGGGGTTCACCATTAATATGGGAATCACATCATCATTGAAGAGGTTGGTGACAACTAATTCTTAGGACTTGCTATGGTGTGTGGTGACTCACAAGGTAGTGATAATCATTGTTAGTAGCTTTTACTCATATGGTTCTCATTGAAAAAACATGAGAGAAGTATACATTAATTATTTGAGTACGATGCTTATGAAGCTGAACATGCAAATGCTCGCAAACTATGTTAATATTTGGTATTTATGACACATCAGACTAAAAATATAAGAGGATGCATACAAGGTAACTATCAAGAGTAGTTGATGAAGTTGCCTAAAAGGTATGAGATTGTGAATGACTTTCAAGTAGAGATGAATTATTATCTTGGTAATACCTTATTGATGAGATAACATGAGGTGATCATCATTGGAATGGGATCAATAGTGACAACCACTTTATTTTCCAATAAGACAATGAGTTATTATTCAACACACAAACTTTTATTTTTTCTCTAAAACAATATAAGTTGAGTAATTTAAACTTTATCATATAGATTATATGAATAAACTCATAGACCTAAAATTATTTAATAATCTAAATATCTATTTTACTAAAATTGAGTTGTCTTAGTATTAAATAACAAAATTATCAATATATTTTCTAAGGGGTTGATATAGATCTAAGTCTATTTTACTATTTTTATGCTCGTGTACTTGTAGGTCTATATTGATGAAATATTCTCATAAATCAGCTTTTTTGATATTGCTTAAGAAATAAAATTAAATAGCATAGCAAACTCACACCGCCACATAGTACTTTACTATCGAGAAAACAAATCCTGTTTGGATTCATTCATAAACTCGGATCTTTTAAGCAACTCTTTAATTATCATTGATAATTACTTTGTTTGAACATTCATATTCTCTAATCTCATATATTAAAAAGACTAAGAGTTAATATGTTTTATAAGTGTTTGTACTTTTGGTGTCAAAAGTATCAGACATAATTAATATATTTTTCCCTTATGTTTCACCATTATGAATCATTTGAGCAAGAGCAACTCTAAGGCTATCGTCACCTTATGAGTACTAGAGGTGTCAAACCGGCCCGACACGAGGCACGACACGGTTCGGCCGTGCCTGGGCCGGCCCGGTTTGGCCGTGCCTGGGCCGGCCCGGTTTGGCCGTGCCTGGGCCGGCCCGGCACGTTTTTAAACCGTGCCCAGGCTCGTGCCGTGCCCGGGTTAAGAACAGCTCGTGCCGTGCCGTGCCTTGGCACGGCATGCCGGCACGGGTCCATCCCGTGCCGGTTCACGCAGGTACGCGTGGCACTGGCGGCGTGTCACGTGTGGCGTGACCCGTCTGGCCATCCCCTGGCCCCCCCCCCCTCGGTAAAAAGACCGCGGGTCGGGTCTGATTGGACCCGACCCGCGGTCCCGACTGCCGATACCCGACGGCCATAGATCCGATCCGACCAATCCCAATGGCCAAAAAAAAAAATTTCAAACTTCACTGATTTTCAGCCGTTGGATTCACCTCCAACGGCTAGGGGGCAGAATCCAACGGTCCTCGTGATTCTGCCCTTTAAAAATCGTAAAAAATTCAAAAAATTAATAAAAAAATATCTTTTTTTTATTAAAAAAAACAATCTTTAGCCTATAAATTCTACCCCCCTCCCTATAACATTTATGTTTTTCAAAAACATAAAACTTCTCAATACTTTCTCTCTCTTACATAAACCGTGCATCTCTCTCTCGGGCCTCGTGATTTTGATTTCGGCTTGGATTTTCATGAAACTCAACTTGAGTTTTGAACATCAGAGCTTCTTGCGGTGCACCTTGCACGTGACTGACCTCATTGCTTTTACCGGGTAATTTATTTTATGTTTTTTTTTCTTTCTCTCTCTAAAGCTTCTCTCTCTAGAAAAACTTACGAAAAAATAAAAAACATAAAAAATGACAAATACACCTGACACGTATTAAAATTTGGAAAATGAAAATGTTAGTGTTACACAGACTTCTGTGGCTGCTGAAACTTTGGTTTCTCCTGTCGTCTCAACCCAAAGTTCTAAAAAACAAAAAACTAGGAGGACTTCTGTAGTTTTGACACATTTTAAAATCATAACACAAGTAAATGTTAGGGGTGATGAATTTGAAATGGCACAGTGTAAATATTGTATGAGACTTTTAACATGCAAGAGTACATGTGGGACTGGGCACCTTAAGAGGTATGCCGAAATATGCACCAAAAAACATGGACCCTTAGATCCTAGGCAAACCCAACTTGGCACTACATTTTTTGAGACTGGATCGAGTTCAGTCTCAAAGTTTACTCCCTTCGTATACTCCAGCGAGTTGGGTAGGGACGGCATGGCTAGGCTCATCACATTGATGGGTCTTCCGATCAGATTTTCGGAAGATCCGAGGGTAGTGCGCATCATGCAGACTTATTTTCAGCCATCCTATCGTATGATTCCTAGGTCAACATCTAGGAGTGACATACTAAAGATATATAAGTTAGAAAAACAAAAAATAATTAAGGAATTTTTGGCATATAGTGGAGTGGTATCCGTGACGTCCGATATATGGACATGTCACGATGATTCTTCTTATGCATGTCTCACGAGTCATTATGTAGATTCTAACTGGACAATCAATAAAAAAATATTAGGATTCACTGAGATTCTTCATCCTCATGATGGCCCGGCCATTTTTGAGTGTATGATAAAAATATTTAGGGAATATAAAATTCAAAATAAAATTTTTAGTGTCACTTTCGATAATGCTGCGAATAATGGAGTAGCGATCAATATGTTTGTTAGGAATATTAGAGACGCACCATTAGGAGAGATCTTTCATGTCAGATGCATGTGTCATGTGATTAACCTGATAGTTCAAGCGGGTATGAAGGTGTGTTCCCCCGCGTTGGAAAATATACGCAATGCACTCAAGTATATTCGCACTCCTCGCAGACTACAAGAGTTTGGTAATCTCTGTTTGTCTGCGAATCTTAAGAAGAAGAAATTCCAATCGGATGTGAGACATCGTTGGAATTACACGTACCTGATGTTGGAATCATGTGTTGGATACGAACACGTGATATCCGACTACGTTAAAAGTAAGAGTGACGAACTTATTATTGACGACACTGACTGGGCTTCAGGAATTTCATTTATGAAATTCTTGAAGATATTTTATGACACGACGAACATGTGTTCGTCGGTTTATACGCCCACCACTTGCATTGCACTCCGTTGCATATGCAACATTAGTTGCATGTTTAGGAAGTATCGAGCGGACCCGATGCTTAGCCATATGGTTGCAGAGATGGAGACCAAGTACCTGAAGTACTGGTCCACCATTCCATCTCTTTATTGCCTCGCAGCATGCATGGACCCTAGGGCTAAGGTAAAAGGGGTTGAAAACACCCTGACTTTCATTTCCTCGTGCATGAATCTGGAAGAGCCACCTGAAGAGTTCATTTACGAGAAGTTGACAGACCTGTTCACATACTACGATACTAGGTATGGTGGTGGTGGTAGTGAGACTGTGATTACGAACATTGATACCTTGTTCGGAGATGACGATTATTCCATTAACCTAGCGAGGGGGAAACATAGGGGTGGACCATCACATAGGAGCGAGTTGTCTCGGTACTTAGATACCGATTACTGCTCGATCCTATCACATTCTGATAATAAGAATCTTAATTTATTACAGTGGTGGAAATCATATGAGTCCACCTATCCAGTGCTATCTAGGATGGCACAGGATCTACTGACTCCTCCGGTGTCGAGCATAGCATCGGAGTCTGCTTTTTCTGTTGCAGTGAACGTTATTTCGGATAGGAGATCGAGATTACGTCCAGATATGGTTGAGGCATTGGCATGTTTGAAGGATTGGGAGGAATCGAGATTTAGCATTAGTGATCGTGCTGAAGCTAGGACTGTGACAGACACTGCAGTCGCATTCACATCCACTACGATGGCGGAGGAGCTGATTGCCGATGATGATCCATATGATACTGATCTTGATGTTGCGGCTGATAATTCTCATGATATGCCGCTTGACAATTGATTCTCATCTGCTCTTTTTTTCGATGTTTATTTATTTATTTTATTTATACTCTTTGTTTGTACTTTGTACCATACGTTGTGTTGAAACTTATACTTGTTTTGTTCAGACCATTGGTTTCAAATGTATGATTGGTAATTTTTCATTTGTGTAGTTTAATTTTTTTTTAATTAAAATAAATACTAACTTAATGTATTTATTTATTATTTTACGATTTAAATTTTATTTTAAAAATTAGTTACTTTAAATTTTAATATATAATTAATAAATTATAAATATAAAAAAAGCTAAACTAAATTGAATTTGATAAAAAAATTTTTTCTAATATTTATTTGTTTTATTTAATTTTAATTTTTATAATTTTTACAAAAAATTATATTTAATAATTACTCTATATGGTTACTTTATCAAAAAATTTACAATAAAAAAAAAATCTAATCTGCCATGACTCATGAGCCATCTATCTGTCCATCAGCGGTCAGCCCATGCAGCCTCCCTGACCCCAGTGACCCAGGTCCCACATTGCAGCTCACGCCTGCCAGGCCGTGCCGCCTCGCCTGTATGGCCAAGGCATGCCCGAGCAGGCCCGGCATGGCCTTGCCGTGCCTATAGGCCATGCCATGCCCGCCTATATACAAACCATGCCATGCCCGCCTATATACAAACCATGCCATGACGGGCACGTTAGCACGATCGTGCTCTTGAAAAACTGGCTGTGCCGTGCCGTGCCGGCCCGTTTAACCTCTAATGAGTACTATCACTTATGCATGTCTCATAAATTATGTTACTATCATGATGATAAAACTATCTAGAGGCAAAACCCCCAAGGGCACATTATAAAAAATATACCTTAACAAGAACTAATTATTTTAAGGTATAATAGATTAACATGCAATATTATTTATTTTAAACTTGAGCAGCATGCTCACAATGATTAACATTGTTCTCAAGGAGTTCTATTTTAAACTTTAGCGTATGTTGCTCAATTTACAATTTAAACATAACGTTTAGAGATTGTAAAATTCTGGCATATAGAAGTTAGATTAAAGGCGTATCTTATTCTAATGGTCTCTTATAAGATAACCATGCTTAGCTTTCCGTGATTATCGATTGGAGATACTGCACCCCAGAACTATTGATGGATTATCCATTGATTGACTTAGACTCAGCTTGGAATTTATACAAAATCTTAACAAAGTGACGACTTTTAGCAATGACAGCTATCAAAATTAAAGAAATGAAACTTGCGCTGTTTGATTTTCTTGTTTTCAAACAGTGAACCTCTAATAGATAAATGTTAAAAAAAGGGGGGGCATTTATTCCGAGAAGAATTGTATTGATAAATGAGGAAACAAATTTGTCTAAAGAACGACCTAGTGCTATTCTGTATGAACTATGAACACGATGATTACAAACAAACAAAGAAAAAACAATAATATAAACTGATTTAATGAAAAATTACAAACCGAATTCGCTTTGGTAGAACATGGTGAACATATTAACAAAAGGGATCAAAATATAAATTAAAAATTACAATTTCAAAAGTTGAATACAGAAAGAAACAGATGTAAAGCAGCATTAAATAGAAGACAACATCAGTTTAGTTAGAGCGGTGAAGAGGACTAATGAAACGGCATAATCATTTCTGCCATACAATAAAAAAAGGTATGTATTTTTTCACTTGAAAACAATGATAGATGAAATACTTTGAGGTTGGGTATTATAAGATAGCATATTGATGAGATCACCCACATTAATGGGGAATGGAGTGGTAAATTAAAGTTGTTCCAAAGAAATAATAAGTTTAATATGAAGCATTTAACATTTGAAATAATTAGCTTTTTCAAAGGTAATTGATCTTTATTATTTTAAAATTTTATAATTGAATGCGCTAAACACTTAAATATATCATTATACATATATAGGTTGCATTGCCAAAAAATTGATTATTATTATTTTGAAAACTATATGTATGGTTTACCATATATAGTCGTAAACTATATATAACTATATGTATATAAACATGTTAAACTATGTGTGCGTGTTAAGCTATATAAGTTAAACTATACATATATATATATACTAAACTATATATAATTGTGTGTGTGTATACATATATGTATTAATAACATATATATGTTTTAAACTATATATACTTTATTTAACATTTTAAACTATAACTATATATAACTAATGTTAAACTTTTTATAATATTTTAAACATATAATATAAATAAATATTCTAGAATTTATATGACATATAGTTTATGTATCATTATACATACATACATACATACATACATATATATATATATATATATATACATATATATATACATATACATATACATACATACATACATACATACATACATATATATATATGTTGATTTTATATTAGAATAATAAAAATATGATGAAAATAATTACTCATAAAAAGTATAATACGTTAAAGATTTGTCTTAACCAACAATTATAGATACAATTTAAATTATCATTGAATGATGGATGAGTAATAATTTTTCTTGAGAAGCTCACCATTGCCACTAAAACCTCATGGAAGTATTTATGAATTATTTGGCCTGAGTATTGAAATCTATTCTTTAATAATCAGTTTCAAAGATTATACCTTATAGTCATTAAAAATATGGTCATTTTCTCTTCAACACTCAAATATTTGCTATCAACAAGTCATCCTTTTCCTTTAAACATGTGACAAAGAAAAATAAATCCATGCTTTTCCATTCGCATTAGTTCATAACATATATTAGATGGGCCATTAAAATTTTCTTTAATGAAAAGTAACCCTGTGGGCAACGATGTCGAAACTCATTCTTTATCAACCGAGGAGTCTCTTAATAAATGGAGTAATAACACAACAAATCTTTTTTTTAAAAATTCATCACTTTTGATTTTATATCTTCATCTTTACTTGACGATGAACTTGAACTATCTGATTGATGTGAAGGATTCTCCATACAAATATCTATTTAAAAAACCATAATTTTTATGAAATAAAATCACAATAAAATCATTATAAGAATGTATAATGAATAATATCACTACATTATGGTGTCATCACATCACACTCATTTCACATATATAAATTAATATTGCCATGAACTTTTTTACAAAATTATAGATAACAAATCTTATAATTAAAAAAATTAAAATGCAGAAAGTATCCAAAATAAGTCAATCAAAGCATGATATAATCATCAATGCAAAATATTGTATATGTATCCCACAAATCTAAAAAAGTAAATTTAAAGTCATATTTTCAAGCTTTGAAGCCATCCCATTCACTCTTGGTCACTTTCCATTTCAATCCACTCCACTCTATATTCTTTCTTCTTGCAAAATACATTAATTGGAACTTAATACAAAGGATCCTCATAAGTTGTGAGTGTCTTCGAATTATTCATATATTCTTTTACTAAGGATCCTTCAAAAATATCTAAATCATTCATTATTTTATTCATTCCTTCTTGAGTTTGCTCTTTTTTTTCATTCTTCTATTTTTTCTTTGAACATTGTACTTTTTTACTAGTATATCTTGACAAATGATCATCTTCCTCTAAACTAATTGGTGTTTCAATAGGCATAGATGTAGAATGTGTTGATGATTCCTCATGCACATAAACTTTCACTCCTCCAGAACACCAATTTTTAGATCTAGTAGCTAATACTCCTCCAAATAATATTTTTAATTCCACCATATTTGGTAATGACCTATAACAGAATTTGTTTAGATTTTGGATATTTCTATTCAACAAGAAAAAAAAAACAAATTAGTCATGCATGTATATATAAGACATTTCTTTTAAGATTCAATTAATTTTGTAAAAAAACTACTTGCAAATATTCGACCCATTTCTCATCTGGCCAATCAAAAGTTTTGATTACAGAGTTGTAATCATATCTAGTCACATTCAATATTCTACTCCAAATGAGATATTGTCTTTTCATGTAATCCCACTCATTCTTTAGTTGTTTCGATGTGTAGCATTTCCAAGTAACTTCTACACCAATTCGAGACCAAGCACTAGACTTTAAACTTCCACCCGATCTAAAGCCTTTATTTATTTCTTTAAGACAAAGATCAATAAAGTACATTTTTTTTGATAAGTGGTGGGGTAAAGTACTTTCTTTGGGTGGGGTTAGTCCAATTTGTTCTGCTAGTTTCAACAATTTGACTTATTACTAGATAAAAAACCAATAAAAATCAATGATTATTCAAGAGTTATTTGGCTTATCATACCAAGTATAGAAAAGGGACAAGATATGGTATTCTTCTACATATAATAATAATAATTCCAAATAAATATGTAGTCCATTAATGAATTAATGAGCATAAGAGATAATATTGTCAAAAAAAATCATTGAGGATTGAGAAAATATTATTTCAAAAGTAAGATAATTATTATAGGAACAATACAATACTGAAGAATTTGCAGAAACTTGAATAATAAAATAAATACTTAAAACTACAAAATCAAAAAGAGTCACATAATTAAAAAGGATTACATCTTAATTTTTGTGTTTCACTAGCTTTACCTTTAAATCCATTAGAAAACTGAAAGATTGTTGTATAATTTCTATAGCAGACTCACCTACTCAAGTTGACAAGCTACTAGTTTATGAAGTATCATTATTATAGTGCAAAGTGAAGCTACCATCATTTTTCCTAGGAAATTTTTTTGGGTAATGAATAATGATGCTCAGTATTGTGATGTGATTAATGGTCATTCTGAGATTGGGCAAGTATTGTGGTGTCGTCATGTATTTTTGTTCGTAATATTTTGTGTTTTATCCACTAAAAATACCATGGATAAAAATATTAATAATCAGAAAATAGAAGTCTAATCAATTATTCTAATAAATAGGTATGTATATTTCAATTTTGAATGTAAAGAGAAATTCATAAAAATAAACTACTAATACTTTAAGAACACTTTGAATAGTGTGAGTTGTAAATCTTGTTGATTCCAACATGGAAATTACTAAACTTCTTTCTTCTCAAATAAACATTTGTTAAGATTCTTCCTATCAGTGTAGTGCAGTGCCTGGCTTTCTTCCATGACTGTTTTCATGTCCCTTTTTTATTATGATAATTTTCTTCCAAACATCCACACTTGTGTGCATGTCTTCCTTCCATGCCTCATTTTTTTCTACAAATGCTTATAGTTTCATTCTTTCTTGCTTTTGTCGACTATTCAACCATAATTTTGTTTTCTTTGATGGATAAGGCATGCTAGAATTGAAGCAACCCCATCTTAGGGGGAACTAATAGGATAATTGGTTTCATAAGCAAATTCATGCCCTAATTTAACAAACAAATAACCCAACAAATCACTAGAATTCTTTCCTCATATCACAAAATCAAATAATCATAACCCAAAAAATTTCAACAAAAAAACACACTCTCCACATCTCATGAGCATTATAACAAGAACAATTTTCAAAAATAAAAAGACTCATAGATTTAAAATTTGTTCAAATTTAAGAGGAGAACATAATGAAGCCCCATACGATGACCATCTCACCACAGCATAGAGAAGATAAATAGAGCAGAGGGAGAAACTGGACATGAACAGGCTGGCCAGGGTATCAAACAAAAACCTAATTAGAATTTTAGAATCTGACATGACTAAAGGAGGAAGAGGAGGTTTTTTCTCAAGCTTGTGTAAGTACTACGACTTGGTGCTATTAGAGCATTTTAACCTAGAGATAGAGAGAAAAAAATGGAGAAGAATTTACCTACTGTAATGTGAACATTTGGGGTAGTCATGGAAACCAAGGGCAAGTGAGCAGAGAGATGAGCGACATAGTCGAGTCGCTTTATTGTGTTTCAGTCAAGAAAATGGAGTTGGAGAAGAGGAAGAAGAGGTTTTCGAATGGAAAAGGAGGGAGAAGACATTTTCGAATGGGAAGGAAAGGAGAAAAGGTGTTCATTCAAGAGATAAAAGGGAGAAGAGCTTTTTCTGAATAGAAAAGGCCAAATTTTTTGGCCTTTTCCTTATAGCATTTTTTTTTCAAAAATTTAAGTGATAAGTTAGTAAAAAAAACACACAAATGGCTGAATGCTGAAAGTAAATTGCTTTCATCATTTAGTCAAAAAAATACAAACATGTCCTAAATTATTATTTAATATCAAGATGAAATCATCATTTTTTTAAACAAAAATAATTTGTTGAATTTATACTACCAAATATATATTGGGGACTGATTGAGATTCAAATTGAAAACCAAAGAAATATGTCTGAATTTTTCATCATTCCAACAATATTAATTAATTTGATATTTTAATTTTAAAATCTTTTAATTTTCACTATTAGAAAATTTTTTGGGTTTTACAAATATCCGAAATACACACATACATATATATAATATTATCATATATATATATATATATATTAAATAGTAAATTATCTCTACAAGAACATATAACTACAAATATATATTTAATCCCCAAAATTATATAATATTCACATGATTAAACATGTTATTTTAAATATCTCAATGTGGTAACATAATTCAAAATTTAAATGATTAATATAATTGAAAATACCTTTTGTGGTGTTTAATTTCTCTTGTGTTCTTTCAAAGATTTCAATGAACTAGGAGCATAAAACTAGAAAAATATGAATACATCATGAACAATCTTTTCATGAACAACACACTAACACCCCACATCCTCTAAATGAACCCTGCATGAACACCACAAAAACATTACACAAACCCTAATTTTTCCTTTTGCAATTCCTTGAACAAATGAGAAGAGAATTAAATGTTCTCTCTCAATTATATTATAAAATCTTACCGAACAAACAAAAATCTGAAAATTGGTACATAACTTATTATTTTCAAGTTATAAAAGATAAACCCAAAATATGGCAATACTCACATGCACAAAAGAATTTCCAAAAGATTATAATACACATGACTTTTAAGTTCCTTATTCGCACATGACCTCATTTCTCCTTTTTTATTGTAGTGTGTCTTAGTGTGTGTCTATTTAACATTTGTTCAAACCAAGTTTTATAATAAAAAAAAAGTATCATTTTGTTTTAAATGTTAATTACATCCCATTAAATGAGTGCACTTCTCTCATTTAAATTTTAATTAGCATAACAACCAAGACTAAACCAACCAAAAAAAAAAACTTATACCAAAAAGAAAACAACTTAATCTACCTAAACACGAGAAGACCCAACTATCTCCCTCTCTACCTTATTTTGGTAGGCTAAGATATATTATTGTAGTGTGTCTATTAGAATTTATTTTTTCTAATAGACAACAAAACTCTTTCTCATTTCTCATATGAGAAAAGATCATTCGTAAATAAAAATAGTCACATAGCAACCATAGAACTCTATTTTTTCCTCTAAGCAATTAGCTCCCCCTTGATTCAATTGATACCCAATAGTATTCAAAGTAAAAATATTAAATTTTACTTTCAACTCATAAGCTCTTTCTTGATCTGTATGATCTCTAGGAGCGGCTATGGTAAAATATGCATTATTAATGATTCCTTAGAGATTCATAGTTGTATCAGAATAACCCTTTAAAAAATCTAGATTAACTATCCTTCATCTCTTTGAAAAAGGATGTAAAAGTATCATTTTTATATGCCTTTAACTATTCGTAACAACTATCCTACCATCGATAGGTTACTTTCAGATAATATGTGTATGAAACCAGATCATTCACATAGACATATCGGAGTCAATTCAGCTCAAAGTCAATATTTGTAATTTTTTGTCAATCATTACTTGATCTGAGCTAACCCTAGCTTGGTAATATAAAAAAAATTACCCTTTTATCCCTTGTATAATTAGGGATTATTTTATCATGTTCCATTGATTGACCTGCTCTAAATTTCTCTACATGACTCACACTATCCAACATTACTATAGACAACAAGCTCATTCCAACATCAAGGATAAATTGGATATCCTCGAGAAGCAACTGGATACTATCTTTGTCTTCAGAAAACATCATTTGCTCCTAATATTCTTGAAGTCTTTACATCACCAATCTTGAATAAAATTAATTCCTATTCCTTAGATGAAAATTTTACAAACTAGTCAAGGATTAGAGTAATATGTAAGGTTGCTGCCAAATCCGTAACGTAGTTACTCTTTAGACTAACTATGTTTTATAATTCAACACTACTTTAAAAATAATATCGCTCTTTATAGCAAACGTGCTAGATACTCTTTTAGCTCCACCTCACTTTTTATGCACCTATTGGAGTTTTATTTTCACTTGGTATAATTCATATTGAAGAGTTCTATTTGATTATAGTAGTAACACTTTATCATGGGTTTATTTGCAAACTTCTCTTGGAAAATCTCTAACTTCTCTCTTTTAGCAAAGGTTTTTAACTCATTCTTTTCTCCTATCATTTTCATTGAAAACAAGGATATTTGGAGATACTTATATAGATTACGAGTGTCATCATGCCTTCAAGACATGAGCTAAGAAACAAAGATGTGTGCACCTCATCATCCAACACTATTTGCATAACTACTATCAAAATAATCAATGCTTTAAAAAGACTCAAGTGAGTATTCATATCAAATCCATCCTCATGTTAAATCATAATCAAGTGTTGCATTATAAAGGTCTTGTTTCTTAATGTATTTTTTCTCATAAATTAATTCCAACTTTTTTCACACCTCATCTACTTTTGTAATAACTGAGATATGGTGAACAATTATGTTTCCAATCCATATTCTTAATATGACATATAGTATGTAGTGTAATTACTATCATTTAGCTTCAATCGTACTATTTGGCTTTGGATCACCGAGAGTTGGTTCAAGTAAGTCCCTCAACATTAAAAGATCTATTATTTTTATTTTTTGAGATTAATAGCTAGATGGTTTCACCCTAATCATGCTAAGTAAATGATTTTCTTTGTCCATCTTGAAGAAAATAATCTTATTACTAAAAATAAAAAAAATGCCAAAAAATCAACCTCTAATACCACTTATTGGGGACCAACCTAGATTGAGTATGAAAATCATGAATGGTGTTGGCACTCTTCCTTAATCAAATAACATTAATTAATTTGATATTTCTTTTTAAAAATATTTTAATTTTCACTATTAGAGAATTTAACCAAATTATGCAATGGATTTCAAATAACTTTGGGGTTAATAAATTTTCTATCAAAATACATAAATAAATATATAGTTCAAATTGTCCACTATATGTGTGTGTGTGTGTGTGTGTGTGTGAATGAATCTGCCCATATATATAATCCAAAATATATAAAAATATATATAATAAACTATAATTATTGCCACAAGCACACATAAATACATACAAATATTGTATCCCCAAAAATGGTCGAATTTTACACAATTAAACACACAATTTAAAATGCCCCAATATGCACAATACAATTTATAATTTAAATGGTTAATATAATTGAAAATATTTTCTGTGATATTTAATCTCTCTAGTGTTCTTCCAAAGATTTAAGAGAATTACAAGCACAACATGAGTACAACATAAGCATCGTATGAACAATCTTTTCATGAACACCACATGAATACCACACATCCTCCACACAAACCCCACATGAACATTGCATGAACAATGCACGAATACTACTTGACCACTACACGTGCCCCGGTTCTTCCTCCACAAGTCCTCAAACAAAAGTAAATGTTCAATCTTAATTATATTATAGAATCTTACAGAAGAAAGAAATATCAAAAATGATATATAACTTATCATTTTTGAGTTTATGAAAAAATATGAAACATGCTAATACCTGCCACACAAAAATATTTTTCGAAAGATCACAATTCATGCGAGGTTCGATTTTTTTTATTCACACATGATCATATTTCTCCATTTTTGTTTTAGCATGTCTTTGTGTGTGTCCATTTTGTATATGTTCAAACCAAGTTTATAATAAAAAGGTTACCATATTCTAAAATACTAATAATATCCCATTAAATGAAAGCACTCATACTCTCATTTAAATTTTAAAAATATCAAAGACAAAACAAGAAAAAAAACTTAAACTAAAAATAAAATAATCCAAACTATAGAAAACCCAGCAAGATTCAACAACACTTACATGTCAACTAGAAATGATTGAGGAATACATTTGTACAAAGAAAGAAAATTGAAAATAGAAAATTAGCACACCATAATGTTATGATGTCATTAAATTACTTACAAAATATTTAATTCGAACTTTTAATTTAAACATAAGAACTTAGCTATTATAGAAAACAAAAGTTTTTTTTTGTAAATCAAGATTTTATGGAGCATATAAAACTCTTAATTATCAAAGGAAATCATTAAATTTTTTTTGAAATACCCCAAAAACTTACATGTTTTTTTAAAATAAACTCAAATGCATGGTTGTTGCAGAATGTTTGAAATATCCTTTTAAATGCTAATTCTCAAAATCACTTAAAATAATATAGAAACTATAAAATCACTTAAAAAGTAAAAAAAGATATTGGATATAGAACAAAAGAAATGCATCTATAACAACAAAATAATTAAAAAAAGTCATGCATGAATAAAGTAAAAAGAGAAACATATCTCAAACAACATCAGTAAATTAAAGTGGTGAAAACAACAGATGAAGAGGCCTCATCATTGTTTCCATACAAAAAAATGGTATATTTGTCAGGGATTTGGTAATTTGAAACTTAAGTCGACATTACTTGTTGTTTAGACTATTTTATTTTAATTGTATTATGTTAATATTATGGAAAGAGACATACCTTAAGCTTGGCTTGATCATATAGACTTCTCCAGTATATCCATAGTTCTAGTGCAACTCTAGAAAGACAATGATGCTACAGTTGATTAGCATCACTGAACTAATGTCTTTTCTTTTCATATTCTTAAAACCAAAAATGAGCATTCATTTATATCAAATCAATCCATTAGTTTCTTATAATATTTAAGAATTAAATTTATTTATTATAAATATAAATATACATAATCACAAATAATTTAATGCGAATAAAATTAATTTTATTAAATAACCAAATCAAATTATTTCGATTACAATTAAATTAATTATTCTAATTATGTGTGTGTGTGTGTGTGTGTGTATATATATATATATATATATATATATATATTTAAATAGACAAAACTATAAGACATATTTCATCACTTATAGATAAGGCTACAGAAGGGATCCCAGCATGAATAAGATATTGGGATTCAAAAGTAAATTATTTCATAGAATAATTTATATTAATTATAATTCATACCACTATAAATTTATAATTAGATTTTTTCACTTGTTCAAAATATATTATGTCTTTTGTTACTTATCACAAATTAAACTTTTTATGTTAAAATTATAGATACCTATTGATTGAATTAAATTACTTATAATCTGATTTAGCATACCTCAATTAATTCCTCGATACTTTCCCTTTAACTTATTTGAATTTTGGGATTAAAATCTATATGTAGGGTTTAGCAATATCAAAATTTATAAGTTTCCTCGATGGGGTATCATCAAACCTTTTGATAGGAGATGAATTATATCAGTAATTAATATTTACCATATAATTAATAAAGTAGTTCAATTCATAGAGTTAATCAAATTTAATTCTAAACTCCATTTATAAATCAAAATAATTATTAACAAACATACACAAATAATACTACTTCAAGAATAAGACTAATAATGCTTATATTAATTATGATATATTTTATTTTACAAGTTAGAACAAAATAATTATTTCATATTGGTCTTATCCAATACACTCAAATGTATTAGTACTAGAAATTATAACACAATCATTCACCATAGTCAAGATATACTCATTAAAATCTTATGTTATAATTTTATAGATATGATGATCAATTCTATCTATATTGGGAAAACAAACTTATATTTGATGAGTAATGATAATTTGATCTTCTGTGCATAAGATAATCTCTATGTACCAAATCATCTACTAGCAAAATAAAGGACAAAAGTAGTTTTACAATCTAGCTCATTAAAAAAATATTTTATCGAAATAACAAAAGGATGCAAATCTAGAAAATAATTATAAATGACTTATAGTATAAACTAGTTGCAAGAATCTCTCACTTAAACTAAAGCTATGATGTCACATGTTTGATTCATATCCCTTCCACATGATTATCAAATATTTTAGCTGAAAGGCTCTTCATAAAAAGATCTTCCAAGTTGTTTTTCAATGTTACTTTCATCACCAGTATATCTTCTCTTTTCAGAATATCTCTTATTAAATGATACTTGGGCTCAATATGCTTTGCCTTTTTGTGGGTTTAGGTTTCTTTGAATTTGCAACTACTTTACTTTAATTACAAAAAAGTATAATTAGAAATTGCATAGAAAGGATGACCCCTAGATCCATTAAAAAGTTTCTGCGCCACACAACCTCCTTAGCTACTTCTGAAGTTATCACATGCTCAACTTCCATGGTAGAATCAACAATATAAGATTTATTGATACATCTATAACTTTTGGCTCCACTTACCATGATAAAAACATAACTCAAGGTGGACTTTCTAAAATTCTCATCTAATTTGAAATCTATAGATGTATACCCTATAGGTACAAGATTATTAGCGTGATACACTAACATATAATATCTAGTCTTTTCTAGTACTTGACTATATATTTCACTATTTCCCAATATTTTTGTCTTGTATTAGATTGATATCTATTTTTCATGCCAACAGCATAGCAGATATCGAGTCTAGCACAAAGCATTACATTACATATATGAATCTTCCTACTATAGATGCATAATGAACCACCTTTATTTTTTCTATCTCTTTGGGTATTTTGGAATATTTTTTCTTTGATAGAGTGATTCCATATCTAAAAGGAAGATAACCTTTCTTGGAATCTTGTATGCTAAATCGAGTCAATATTTGATTGATATAAATAACTTGAGAAAAGCCTAATATTCTTTGCTTACAATCTCACAAAAGCTTGATTATAAGAATATGAGAAGCTTCTTATAAATTTGTCATATCGAATTGACCAGATAACTAGACGTTAAGTGAAGGTAATGAGCCCACATCTTTTCTAATAAGCAAGGTATCATCAATATACAATAACAAGAATACCACATTACTTCACCTCTCTTTATATACACATAATACTCATATTAACATTTATCAAAGACATGAGTCTTGATGAATTGATCAAAATGAGTATTCCAAGATTTAGATACCTATTTTAGTCCATAAATAGATTTATTTAACTTACACAACAAGTGTTCTTAGTCTTTTTTTATATAATCATCTGGCTGTATCATATAAATATATTTTCAAGATATCCATTAAAAAATATATTCTACAAGATGTCAATTCAAAAATATATTCTTCATGTTAATTTTCCAAATCTCATAGTCATAATGAGTTTCCATAGACAAAAGAATCTAGATTAACTTCAACATGGCTACTAGTTAAAAGGTTTCATCAATATCAATTCTTTCTTTTTGAGTAAAACCTTTTGTGATAAGCTTATCTTTATAAGTCTCAATATAATCATCTATTTTTCTTTTTTTCTTATGGATCCACCTATATTTTATGAGTTTTATCACCCTAGGTGTTCCTATAAAATCCTAGACATGATTGGATTTTTCATTTACTATATTTCTGATTACATAGCCCTTTAATAATATTCTACATCTTTATCTCAAAGTGCTTCATCATAGTTTCTGAGATTAGTATCTAGCTCACTAATAATTCTATCATAAGTCTCTTCCAAGAGTGTATACCATGTAGGTTGACGAATAAGCTTCTCACAATAATGAGACACTTTTCTTGTTTGTATGTTTTTAGTGACATGCTTTATAGATGCTAAACCATGTGAATTATTATGATCACTAACTTATGGTTGTACTATAGCCATATTAATGACGGGCTCATAATGTTCAATATCAATACATACACGAATAATTCTCTCATTATGGTGAGGTAATGAGGTATTAGAGATGTCACACTATGGTGTTTCCTCTATAATTGAAGGAATGTGAACTATCTCATCTCCTCTTAACATCTCTACAACAATTCTACTTTTGGGGTTTTAGTTTTTTATGTAGCCATGTTCTAGGAATCATGTATTTGTACTAACAATGACCTTCTGATTCTTTGGACTATAAAAGAAATAATCTTTCATTTCTCTAGGATATACCACAAAGAAATAAACTTTATTTTTTTATTTCAAGCTTATCTATCTTCCCTTTTAGCACATGTGTTGGCCGACCCCACAAATAAATGTGTTTTAGACTCGGCTTATGCTTAGTCCATAATTCAATTAGAGTTGTAGGTATTGACTTAGATGGAATCAAGTTCAAAACCTAAGCTACTATTTCTGATGCATATCCCAGGAAGGAATCAAAGATATCTAAATAACTCATCATTGACTTTACCATGCCTATAAGAGTCATTCTTTTTTTCTATTACACCATTCTACTACGGAGTGTTAGGTGCAGATAATTAGGATGTGATCCCTTGATCTAACAAGTAGTCCATAATCTTCCCCAATAAAGTACTAACCACCAAAACCATGTCGTAATATTTTGAGATATTTATTATTATGTTTCTCTATTTCCATCCTATAGGTTTTGAATTTTTCAAATGTATTAATCTTATGATGTATTAAATAAATGTATCCATATCTTGAGTAATCATCGATTAAAGTTATGATGTACTCAAAATTATCTCTTTCTTGGATTGTCATGGGCCCACATAAATTAGAATGAATAAATTCTAGCAGCTCTTTGGCTCTATAGCTATGGATACAAAGGGTCATTTGATTATCTTTCCTTCTAAATATGACTTACATGTTAGAAGTATTTCCACTTTCAATGAACTCAAATCTTAAAATCTAATTTAGATTTATATAACCTAAGTATAAATGAAAAAGATAAATTTAGTTCATCTCAAAATAATATTTTCTCTTATGTGGTAAGCAAATATAAAGGTTTCTTTTAACATACTAGAACAAATAATCTTTTTATTCAAGTAAATTATTACCAAATAATTGAAAAGAAAGGAGAATTCATATTTAACTAAACTAGAAACTAAAATTGAATTTATCTTTATTAAAGGTACATAAAATTATTTTTTAAAATTAAAAATTTATTTCTCTCTAACTAAAGTATGCAAACTCACATGGCAATATCTATCACCTTGTTAATGTTTCCCTTGTAAAGATCAATTTTATCATTACGTATTTGTCTGAATTCCTAGAATTACTATAAAGAACTATAGATATGATTAATGACATCTATATCTACACACTTAGTATTCATAGATTCCATTGCCAAATAGGTTTTATATACTAGAAATTGAGAATTAGCTTGATTGTTCAATTTTTGAGACAAATCAGACATTAATTTTTTCTATGTTCGTAACAACTTGTGGTTAAAATATTTTTATTTTAGCTTTTGTACTCCCATTGTATCTTATCTGCTATTGATGCAAATTGAGTAAGTTTTTAAAATTTCATCTTATTTTAGGAAAAGTTCTTTTAGCTACAATTGTTCTAGATATTTTTCTAATAATAGTTTTATCTATACCAAATCCTTAAGCAATTGCACAAAATTACATTTAGGTCAGTTCATATTGAAGTTCATATAGAATTGCTTAAAGAAGTTTGGTAGAGATTGAAGAATAATATCAATCTGAGAGTAAGCATCAATCTCAACTTCAAGGATCTCTTGTTTATTCAAAAGACTAATTTCCTTGAGAACATTATCTCTCGTTGAGGTATTTTTCAGTTATTGTTAATATTCATCAGATCTCTCATGGCTTTCTATCAAGTAAAATGAGTAATTCTCACATATTTTTTTGAGATTAAATATCATGTCAAAGGTAGTAGCAATGGACTAATATTGATGTTAAAGTACATTTCACATAGAAGCCAAAATATAACTTCTAGATATTTCTTCAGCTTTTACCCATTTCTCATAAGGTTAGGCTTTCTCATTAGTCATATTGTATTGAGGTTTATCCAAGAATAATCTGTGAGTTCAAATTTATAGCTAAGTAGTCAAGATAATGTCAAGATTTATTTTCTAATCAATGTAATTAGTTCCATCCAGTTTATTCTCTTTAAGAATGGTAGTTAGTGGATTGAAATAAATTTTCCTAATAATTGTTTTTTATAAAAAGTTTTATTAATTTGAATTCTGTTATAATAATTGATTCCCTCAAATAATTATTAAATGAATTTATCATCAATCTGATATACTATGAATAGTATGCCTCGATAGGAGGATATCTACTATTCATTATTTGTTCAGATAGGTCAATTCCTATTACTCTTGCTATCTAGGCAATGACTATACTAAACAAGATTAAATTGAAGACTTATATATGGTCCTATAAATAATAATAGTGACTTAAATATTTATAGCTAAGTATAACTCATCACCTAATTCTAAATCAATTGATTCTCAAATAAATCATACAGATAGAAAAGTGATTCATTTAATCAATTCATAAAATTACCTTATAGTAGTTTGTGCCAAGTATATCTATATGTTAGTTAGTCCAATAGAAGAAAGGCACCAATCCAACACTCTAACTAACTTACATAACTTTCAAATCAGTGATGAAAACCATGAGATTCATTTAATGAACTTTCTCGCTCACTAAGATTTTTTAAAATTTGACAATTTTTAATTAAAAAATGTGTTTCATTTGGCCCTGCACACACACACACACACACATAATCATACATAATTTATTGCCACACATATAAAACCATTCCAAAAATACTACCATGCCACAAATAATATCATGTCACAAATACATGATGACTAAGCATCATGCAAATCCATGTGTCAAACACCCTAGTTATGTAATTTATATGGCACCTCACTTATTGGAAGTGTCTTAATTACACACATCTACCGAGTTTTACTACAAATCATTAGGGCTATCTCTACAGTAACAAAGAAAGGAATCTGCCCCAATTTTTCTAAAACACTTGGAATTCTGGATGTGTACTCCATCATTGTTGGTGTGTGCCATCACTAGTTTTTTCCACCATGAGATCCATCTTCTTCATTGCCTCTAGTTGTAACCACCATAGATGCTTCCATTGTTGGCCATGTCAACCCCTATGCATGTCATCATTGACTTTAAATATAACCTTCAATATGGTTGTTGGTCTTGACATCATCTATAGTGACAATCACCCACAATAGAAACTATTACCAGCCCTATCGTTGGTCATGATGACCTCCATAGTTACCACTACCAGCAGCTGAAAATGTCACCAATATTTTTGTTGATCATGATTGCTTCCATAGTCACCATTGCCGACAATGGAAAAGTCACCAACTCTTCTGTTAGCCTTGATCATTTTCATAGTCATCATCTTTAGCAATTGAAAATATCACTAGCACTACTATTAGCCATGACTATTGCATAGTCACCATCATTGAAAATTGAAAATGTCACCGACATTACCATGTCATTAATACTTCCACAAGTACCTTCATCAACCATAGAACCCACCTCCATTAGCTATGTTAACCACTATCTCATCCACCATCATCATAGAAAAATTATGAGATTAAAATTCACAACCCCATGTGTAATAAACACACAAAAATCATTGCAAAATACAACCTATAAACAAAAGAAATCAAACATTATAATTCACAAACATAGCTAAGTTGTTTAACTTTGCCAATGGGGGCCAAATTGCTTCAATTTAGATTAATCAATCACTTATTCTCTAACAACTTTTAAAAACCAACCCAATCACACACAAATATCCCAATAACTCACTTTGATATCATTGTTGGGGATTCTATAAATCAAAACATAAGTTGATATTTCTTGTGGATTATGATTGCTTTATTGTAATTATATTTTGTAAATGTTACAGGAAGAGACATATCTTGAGCTTGGCTCGACCAGATGTACTTCTCTTATATGTATACAATTCTAGAGCAACACGAGGAAGACAATGATGCTATAGTGAATTAGCATCCTTAAATTGATGTCTCATTCATTTTACATTTTTAAAACTGAAATTGAACATTAATTTATATCTAAATCAATTTATTTGATTTTATATAATATTTAAGAATCAAATTTATTTATTATAAATATATATATACATAATCCCAATTAATTTAATGCAAATAAAATTAATATGATTTAATAACCAAATCAAATTAATTTGATTACAAATTAAATTATTTATTTTGATATGTATGAATACATATTTTAAATTAACAAAAACTATAAGACAACATTCATCACTTCTGGATAAGATAATGAAATGTATACCAACCTGAATGAGATCTTGTACTTCCAATATAAATTATTTCACCCAATAATTTATATGGATAATAATTTATACCATGATAGAACTAAAATTGCACTCACTCACTAATTTAAATTGTATCAGGTCTTTTGTTACTTTTTACAAATTAAATTCACTATATTAAGATTATATCATGATAGTTTCTTTTGATTGAATTAAATTACTAATAATCTAATTCAATAAACCACTAATTATTTCCACGATAATTTCTATTTAACTTATTTAAATTGCTCGATTAAAATCTATTTTGCAGGATTTGATAATATCAAAACTTATAATCTTTCTCAATGGGGTATCATCAATTCTTTTGATAGGACATGAATTCCATTAGCAATTAATATTCACCATACTATTGATAAAGTTGTCTAATTTATAGAATTTTCAAATTTATTCCTAGACTCTACTCTTTATGAATCAAATAAGAGTAATAGTGTTTTATACTAAGAGTAAGAGTGAATTATAAAAGTTTTTTTTTTTAATAATTGAACTCATTAAAATAACATTTTACTAAATTAATAATATGATACAAATCAATAAAATAATCATAAATAACATTTTGTATAAAATAGTTCTAATAATAACATCAAATAAAATCAATGCTTGATATAGAAAGTTGAGGTTAGGTATTATAAGATAGATTATTGATAAGATCACCCACATAAATGGGAGATGCTAGTAATTTAAAGTTGTTCTTAATGTTAGAAAGAATTAATAATTTTTATATGCAGCTTTAAAATTTTGAAATATATAAATTTTTTTACTAGGAAAAAAAGTAGTGTTGTTATATAATTTTTCCATTTTTTAAATTATAAGATTGTATATGCACTACCTAATCGTCTATCTTCTTGTACTTATGTTTCCGTCTTGTTTAGATTTCCAAGACATCAATGATTTTGGAAGGAGCTTGAACAACTAGAAGAGGGGCGTAGAGGTGAAAGGCGGGCTAGCCATACTCCTCCATTCAATAAAGAACCGGACCGACAATTGCAAAAGGCATCGACACAAAACTATATATATATATATATAGTTATATGCGTTATTATTACTATATGCATTGTTTATCACACATAGTTTTAAACTATATAACTATATATGTGTGTGTTTGTGTACATGCATTAAATTACAAATAAATAAATAAATAAATGTTAAATTATAAATAAATAAATAAATATATATATATATATGTAAATTATATGCATATAAATTTTAAACAATACATGTCTGTAAATGTTAAACTATATACATATATATAATTTTTTTAACTTTAACATATAATTTAACTACAATATATTATTTTTAACATTTAGTTTTTATAGCATTATATATTTAAATATTATATATAACTTAACTATATATATACATATTATATATATTCAACTAAATAGTTTTAACATAATTAGATTTAAACTATATATAACTATATATGTGTATGTATAACTATAAAGATGAATGTATATACATTAAACTATATATTACTATATATATGTACACTTTATATATATATATACATATATGTATGTATTACATAGATGTTTTAAACTACACACACACACACACACACACACACACTTTTTTAGCATTTTAAACATATAATTAAAAATATAACCTATATGTTAAAACTTTTTTTAATCTTTTAAACATGCACATAATAAATATATTTGTATATAATGTATATATAAATATTTTTAATTATATAAAAAATATAGTTTACCTATACATATATTTATTATTTTTAACATATATTTTATATATCAATTTACACACACACACACACACACACACACATATTTATTTATTTATTTATTTATATTTATATATAATGACGTGGAATTTTTTAATGACGGACAAATTTATTAACATAAAAAACTATGTTAAAACATAAATATTTAATACTTTAGAGATTGTTTGGGTAAACATTCTTGAGAGGGGGACCAAAAATAAATATTTTTTGGGACACCCTTTACATAACTTTCACTAAAGTTAATTATTATTTAATATCAAGATGAAATCATCATTATTTTTCCAAACAAAAATAATTTTTAAAATATATACTACCAAATATTTAAATGTAAACTATAAATGTTAGAGGGATATGTTCAAAGAAGGACATAGAATTGAGAATAGAAAGATGACACACTACAATATTATGTTGTCATTCAATTACTTATAAAACATTCAATTTGAACTTTTATTTAACCATCAAAATTTACATTTTATGGAAACAATTTTTTTTAATCAAGATTTTATGGAGCATGGAAAGCTCTTAATTGTTAATGGAAATCATGAAATTTTTGAAACACCCCAAAACATTACATGTTTTGTTAAAATAAACCTCTAAATTCAATCCA